>JAIUZE010003317.1:0-27137 GCA_022085475.1 Heliosperma pusillum | reverse complement strand
GAGTAAGAAACCAATACCCTAAAATCCCGTAACTTACTTTCCTCTAGCTCCAAGACTTCAAAGAATGTTTGCTACCAAAAACATTGCCGAGCAAATGAGATGGCACAAGGAAAATCCTCGTACTCCGGGAAAGATGTGTCATGCATCCGAGTGATGGAAAGGAATGGAAGAGGTTTGATATGCTTTACCCCGACTTTGCTGAGGAACCCCGTAATGTGCGACTTGGCCTTTGTACGGATGGTTTTGCTCCATTCGGCCAGTTTGGTAGAAAGTACTCTTCTTGGCCCGTAATGGTCACTCCATACAACTTACCACATTGGTTATGTATGAAAAAACAATTCATCTTCTTGTCACTAATTATTCCTGGTCCTGATAATCCAAAAATTGCCTTAGATGTTTATTTGCAACCTTTGTTGGAAGAATTGAAACAATTGTGGGAAGTAGGTGTGCAAACATATGATGTGTCTTTAAAGCAAAATTTTCAACTAAGAGCTTCATTGTTGTGGACCATTAATGATTTTCCCGCCTACGGTATGCTATCTGGATGGTCTACCGCGGGAAAAAAGGCATGTCCTTATTGCATGTACCAAAGCAAAGCATTTTCGCTTCTTTGTTCCCACAAAGTGAGTTGGTTTGATTGTCATAGACAATTCTTACAGGAGGGGCATGCCTTCAGGAGCAATAAAAAAACTTTCAGAAAAGGTAAAGTGGAGCGGAATCATGCTTTAGATCGACTTCCGGGGGATAAGGTGTGGGATATGGTTTGTGATTTGTCACGTACTATTGATTGTACTAAAGCAGAGACGGATGTGCTGAAAAAGAAAAAAAATTGGTTGGTTTAAAAGAAGCATTTTTTGGGATCTTTCTTATTGGAAGACGATGTTAATTAGGCACAATTTGGATGTAATGCATATAGAAAAGAATTTCTTTGAGCAACTCATTCACACGATTATGGATGTAAAAGGAAAGACTTGTGATACTGTTAAATCACGAGAAGATTTGAATACAATTTGTCATCGTCCCGAACTTCACATTCGTAGCGATGAGTCTAAGCCAAAATCTATTTTTACACTTAACAAAGCTCAAAGGAAGGTATTATGTGAGTGGTTAAGAAAGTTAAAATTTCCTGACGGATATGCATCCGATTTTAGTTGATGTGTTGATATGAATGAGCTAAAGTTGCAAGGCTTGATAAGTCATGATTGTCATATCTTCATGGAACGATTATTACCTGTATCTTTGAGACATCTCCTCCCCACTCCCGTGTGGAATGCAATTGTTGAGATAAGTCCATTTTTTCGAGATTTATGTTCGTCTTCAATATGTGTTGATGACATGATTCGTCTTGAGGAGCAAATACCAGAGATATTGTGTAAGTTCGAGATGATATTTCCTCCATCATTTTTTAATTCCATGGAGCATGTACCGATACATTTGCCTTACGAAGCCAAAGTTGGAGGCCCCGTCCAATATAGGTGGATGTATCCATTTGAAAGGTAAGATCGCTAAGTAGTAATTAAATTATAATTATTATCGTACTATATATAATTGATTTAATATTTATATACTAGTCTTAACAACTATTAATCCCATCAATTATTGAATATGTTTCTTAATCACGTGAATAAGAAAATTGGTAACAAAGCTCGGGTTGAAGGTTCTATATGCAATGCGTATTTAACGGAAGAGATTGCAAATTTTTGCTCTCTTTACTTTGAAAAACATATAGAAACCAAAGCAAAAAACTTGAGTGTTGATAAAGCGGATGAACTTGAGACAAGTTTACCCGAGTTTTTCCAAATGCATGATGATGAGGGTTGTTCATCAATTGGGGGAACAAGATATTTGGATGACAAAGAATATGATCGTGCTCACCTTTACGTTCTTTCTAATTGTGAGATTTTGGAATCATATGAAACGGAGTTTGTGAATGATTTCATTAAAGCACATCCTAATGTGAATAGAGATGATGTATGGAGTAACCATGAGGATCAATTTGCAGCATGGTTTCGGAACCATGTAATTGAGTTAAATATCCAAGATGATTTAATAAGGACTTTGGCCTTTGGTCCTTCACGAATGGTTAAAACGTGGAATCGTTACTCGGTCAACGGATTTAATTTCCATACATTCAACTACGGTAAGGATATATAAGGCTAGGTGCAATTATAGTGTTACTATTTCTTCTCTTGATGACAACGAATACTATGGTACGGTTGAGGATATCTTTGAGTTGAGCTATAATGGGCGTGAGCGTTCTTATAATACTGTCTTATTTAAGTGTGAATGGAAGGATAACTCTGTGGCCGGTATGAAATTTCATGAACGTTATAAACTCGTCGAAGTGAATCATACCCGGGCATACTCAAAATATGATCCATTTATACTCGCACATCAACCCAATCAAGTATATTTCGCTTCTTATCCAAGTACGAAGAATGATCGAAATCAAAAGCAGTGGTGTGCAATCTTTAAGACAAAAGCACGCTCACAAGTAGATACAACTTTTTTTCAAGAAGAAATAGTATCTAGCGGGTTTATGTTGTCTCCACCTGATGAAATCATTTATGAGAATGGAAATGAAGAGGGTGAGGATTTAGAAACGAGGATGGTGATGGTCAAGTTGACGGTGATGGTGGTGGTGATAGTGATAATGATAATGAATCAGATGGCGACTGATATCAGTCGCCAATGTGGCGACTACTTCACCTCTCAGTCGCCAAATTGGTCGACTGATTTCAGTCGTCATGTTGCCAATTTGGTGACGCTTTTTTCAGTCGCTAAATTTGGCGACCGAAATTAGTCGCCCGAATTTTATTTGGCGACTAAGGACTGCGACTGGGTCTTAGCGACTAATTTCAGTCGCCAAATTCATTTTAGCGACTGAAATTAGTCGCCAACATCGGTCGCCTGAATGTTGTTTTCTTGTAGTGGAATGACCTGTTTCTTGATATATAAAAAAAACATTTAGTTACTCTTTGAGGATTCACCAAACTCGAATAGTTTACCCAGCCATGAAGTTGGGGGTTCGATTCTTATCTCTGATACATTGTGTTTATATGAAAAAAAGAAAAAATTATGGAGCACTTTATTAGTTTATTAATATACTAACTAGTGTTAATCCCGTGCAAATGCACGATATTTTTTAATTTGTCTAGTATAGAGAACATAACAATTAAAAATATTAGTATTTAAATACGTGAATTTAATTTTTAAAATCTACAAGTGTTAATGTGTAATATTAAGAGTTTATAAAATAGCGAAATTTGACATTTAATCCGAATAAAATGAAAAGTGTAACTGGAATTATTTTTGTCAAAATAAGTTATTTAGACAAAAAAAAGTTAATTTAAATGTGACACAGTGTAATTATTTTCAAGCATATGTAGCTACTTTTGTAATATTTGCTACAATATACGGAGTACAAATTAGGAAAAAGGTGAAAAGCATATACTATCCTTCTTTATGAAAGTAACAACCACAAATCCTATGTGTCAAGCTTAGCATAAAAGTAGGAAGTTGAAAAGTCAACATTTTTTTTTGCAAATTATTTACTTGGAAACTAACATTACATAAATAAGGGTACCACGTAAATAAAAGCACCGCATATTTATGTACTCAATAAAGACAAATTACATTTAAAATTTACATTTTACTTCGTAACGATTTATAAACTATTTACATGAATTTATAATTTAGAAAAACTATATGATTAGATAATTTTTAGTCTTATATTGAACTTGATAATTAGAAGAATCAGAATTTGCAAAAAAAAAAAAATAGAATTTATTTGTCTGGCAATTGTATTGGGTATATGCAAAACATATATGAATAATAAAAAATATAAAGTAATTGTGAATCGGCTGCAAATAGAAACCTTAACAACATCTTTGAGCCCATGAAAAGTATATTTGATATAATTACGTAAATATATATTTATAAATCATGTACATGTGACGATAAGTTTATGAAAAGATAGAGAGAACAAATAGGCTTATATTTGTTTTATGAACAATTTTTTTTTTAGATATTCTGGGTAGTAACAACTTTTTGAATGTGTACATGAGAGGTGATATGGTGTAATGGTTATAAACGCGAGGTTAGAGGGATTCCGAGTTTTAGATGAAGACAATTAAGGTTCTTAAGTCTTACTTAAAACGGGCACGGGCACGGACACGGGTACTATTTGTATTAAGTTTAAGATAGGTCAAATACTAATATATAATGGTAATAAAGATAACTTTTTTGGTAGTTTCTAAACAACAAGTGGGGTGATTTGTATATATTTAAACCGTCTTAAGTTTAAGACGGATAATGTCTATCTTATATAAGAATTTGGTTTATATGGTTTGTTAAGGGGTGATTTGACCCGTGACTTAGTGCATACCCGTTCCTCGGAGTAACTTATACCCCCACTTTATAAATAATTTGTTTGTTTGTTTGTTTGTTAATTATTTTAATTATTTATTGAAGACCTTTAAAAAACTTGCACGCATTTTATTAAATGAAAATCGGGTGTAACCATTTGTGGAGGTCTACAACTATTCAAATCGGGCCAAAATTTTCATTTTAACTATGCACGTGTTAAAACTTTCATTTTCTCCCATGCAAAGGTCCTAAAAAACATAGACAAGTTTAACTTAATGAAACATGCTAAATAATTTTCACGGGTCAGCAACTATTCAACCGAGTTTTAATGAAGTAACTCATGTAATAAGAAAAAGTAGAAACTCAAATTTAGCAAACAAGTGAAAATATTGTAGTAGCACAACTACTCGGCCGATTGACACTAAAGCATCATTTACGCTAATTACTATTGGAATTTATAATACAAATTTAAAATCTTAAATATAACTTCATAACTCTAAAACTTTATATCAACAAAATTGAAACATACCCGTGCAAATTACACGGGTTTAAAACTAGTTACTTTAATAATATGAGTAACATTTACATAATTTCATTAAATATAATAATCTAAAATTTTTTTAAGATATATACATATATTGAAAAATTGAGATGATAATGAATAGGCCAACTTTCAAAGTTGTGGTGTTATAAGATACTATGACACATATAAGGATAATATATTAGGCTCAATATATGTCCTGATTAATCACTTAAAATCAGGCCAAATTTTTAGTTAGAGTGCTTATGTGGGAAAATTTCTAATTTTCCTATTGAGGCCCAATTTCTAGCTAGAGTGTTTAGGCGGGAAAATTTCTAATTTTCTTGTTCTTTTAATAGATAGAAGATTTGGTATGTATTTGTCTCATCTTAAACTTAAGACGGATAATATTTATCTAAAATGAGAATTTGTACTTTTATTATTGTACAACATTTGTAAGGTATTATGAAACTGATGTTAGTTATGTACGTGGTCACCCAAAAAGAAAATTTGATTGATGTACTCATGTACGTTTACAAAGATCGACCTAGTTGCTGAAATGCTGAAATGTAAAAGTAACTTTTCACACGTATGCAAACAATGAGTAATGAAGGAAGACTCATTGTTCACATAAGAAGTTACACTACTTAGTTGCTGAATTGCTCAAATGTAAAAGGAACGTTTCATGTGTATTCAAATGCTAACGCTACACAATTCTCGTAAAGTAAATTGCTGAAATGTAAAAGAAAATTTGACTGATGTACTCATGTACGTTTCACACGTATGTAAAAGGAACATTTCACTCCACAAATTTCGTCGCATGGTAAAGGAATCACACCCACTTTTCTTTCGAGGATCCAAAACACCAAAACCTTGAATCCTTGATTTATTAACCAAAGCGGAGAAAAGGAGATTTATTACGGAGTTACTCACGTACCTTCGGGTAAGACTGTCTTTCACTAAGTACCGTATAACATAAATTAAATTATATTAATATAAGTGCCGATTTTGTACTAGCATTTGGTCGACACGCCGAGAAAATTCTAAAACTATACGGAGTATAAATTGAGTCAAAACATAAAGTTTTCTTTTTTAATTTGACAAAATCCCCTATATATAAAAAAAATAGAAGTTCTCACAATTTTCCCTCCACAAGGAAGCTACTTACAATTAAGTGCATTCACTAAATAAAGACTCTAATAATTAAAATTTATTTCATTAAAATCAAATTTATTATTTTCACTAAATTTTAAACTATAACATTTTAATTAAAAAGATAAATAAAATTTATATATAATGTTGGTATTATATCGATATCGTCATAATAATATATTAGTTTATGTAAGTAATATTTAGCGTTGCCTTATTTGAGATATTCGATTTTTATTATATATATCGTTCATATTGTACTGTAACAACACAAAATAACAATACACGATTCTCTTTATGAACTATTACCTTTGAATTTCTACATATAAAATTATAGATGGTTAAATCTTCAATTGATGCCAACCATACTACAAATAGAACAAAACTATAAATTTCTATTATCATTTAGGTGACAAAGAAATTGAGAAAATTTATAAAGTTAAATCATTAGTTTTGTGGTATAAAAATATTTTCAATAAAATACATTTTAGTATATTACTCAATGCACTTGATTATTTTATAATTCTAATTTTGTTTTCACTCAAAGCAAACTACAATGACAAGAAATATGAACAACTAATATAATTAGTAACTACTACTCCTATTATATAAGTAAATTATTCAAAATAAAAAATTCCATACAACGGGTATAACCTAGTATAAATATAAAACAAATATAAAAAAATTAACTTTGAATAATTCAATTACATTCAAAGAATAAACTATATATGTCTATGACTAGATACATTTCGATTGTGACCTAATTTTGATAATGTAGTTTATTTGGTCTAACCAGGATTATCCATACATAAAAGATTTCAACGATAACCAGGTCTCATATAACTAGACTATACAATCAGTTGTATGCAGTTATTGTAAAATTTTTAAGCTTTATAATACATTATTTGAATTTATATGTACATTTTACGAGCTTTGTAGAATCTAAGCTCCTTTTTTTATAAATTTTAAACTCAAAAACTATGATGAAACTAAAAAATAATACATATAAGCTCAATTAGATTTTAGACGCATAAAAAATTATATAACTCAAAAATTTTAAAAGCTGAAAAAGAATGCACATAAGCTCCGTATGAATTGTTATGATTGTACAATACTCCCGTACAACCAGTTCTATAATCCTATTTACCCATGTCTCCCTATATGCGTTCATTTTCATTTTAATTGATCCAAAAGTAAATAATACTAGCGCAGCCTTATTTATATTCTCTCGCTTTCAATTTACTTTACCCCTCACGGCCTCACTTTTGGCTCAATTAGTTAACTGATTGCATTTTAAAAAGTTGTTACATAAAAATAACTCGTTCAAGTAGCGGCTTATCTACTTAGCATTTTCAATTTTTGATAACTTACGTAGATTATTTGGATAAAATAAAAGATATACGACGACATTTATCTGTGACGACTTATCCTAGGTCCTAAGACTTAAATCGAAATAAATGATATTAAGGCTCTATTTAGTAGAGTATTTCAGGTACCTGATTTCATCAAAGTAGCTTTTTTTTATCAAAAGTTTCGGGTAACTGATTTTTTTAGAAGCGTTTGACAACTAACATTTTTACCTAAATAAGGTATCTGAAATGAAATGTTACCTAGAGTAGCATTTGAGATTTTAGATACCTGATTATATTTTATCTACCTTTTTTAACCTTTTACTTTTTATATTAAAGTATTGCTATTTTTTATATTTATGTCCTTTTACGTCATTTGACCAAATATCAGTTACCTTTTCAGTTAGTTTTCCAAACAGTTTTAATATAAATCAGGTAACTTTTCAGGCCATAATTTTCAGTTATTTTTTGAGCTATTTTTCAAGGTTTCAGGTACCTTTTCAGATAATTTGACCAAATAGAGCCGTAATATAATAAATAGATCGAGGTAGTTTATAATTTCCCCCCCTAAAATTTACATCTTGATTAAATAAAATAGCTTCTAATAATCTCCAACTTAGGTAACTTATTATTCCGTCTGTTTTAAAACTTATTCTCCATTTGACTACATGGTGAAGGGTGATACCCTTCAAAGTACACATCGGCTAAGTCACAAATGAAATAATGGAATAAGTCACCTAAGCCGGAGGTTGGAAGCAATTTTTGATAAATATTTCAGACGGATATTTAATTCCATTTAAGACGGATTCAATACATATCAAAAGTACTTCACATGTTGCTTAAAAAGGGGCAATTTCTTTTTTATTATAACCACCATTTAATACTATTTGACTAGTCTTAAATTTTACCCGCAAGAGTTACTATTTGTTACTCCCTCCGATCCAGACCAATGGTAACACTTACCTAAAACGGACGATCCACACCAATGGTAACATACCTTATTTGGTCCACTACATTACCAAGTTATCCTTCTACCCATTTGATATTTACACAAAATGCCATTGCATGGCCACACAATTAAACCCACACTTACATGGCCCACCTACCTTTTCCTTTTTTACCCCTCATTTTTCCACCTTTTTCTTAAATATTCCAATTTTCCCCATGTTACCATTTGTCTGGATCGGAGGGAGTACTTTGAAGGAAGACTAGCTAGTAGAGGAGTGGAGGTAGTGCAATTTTCAAGCAACATTTCACGTGGCATGTTGAAGCTACTGTCATCTGATGACGTGGGACAAACCGACAACATAAAATTGTATATGTGGTTCTTTTGTTAAAGCATGTGGCGTCTATATGTTTGACATCTGTCACAACGCAATGACTAATACCCCGCCACGTGGGACACACTCACGATACTCCTAGAAGCTCCCTTTCATCCTGGGGCTGTTGAAACGCGGCGTTTCACTTTCATACAATTCAACGTTTATGTTTTGCAATAGGTCTTGCTTGCGACGGATCGGATCTTGCGACGGGTATTTTGTGAGAGGAAATGGGTAGAGGGGACAAGGTGGACACCCCCCATGTGCTTCTCCACTCACCCTTCATGGGTATTTTGTGAGAGAATATGGTATCCGTCTTAAGCTTGTGACGGATAGTGTCCGTCACAAATGAGAATTTGTGTATGTTTTGTCTTTATTGTTAAGTTTGTTGGAGTACTTTGTAGAAGGTTTTAGGTTAGACTAAATCTAGTACTACAAGTCTACAAGACTCGAAAACAACGTTAAAATGTATAGGTAATTAGATTATGGTTGATCTTGTTTCAGATAGGACGATCCGTTTAATTGTTTTAGACGGGTTTAACCCCCCTTATAAGAGAGCAAGTGGGTTAAGTGAAGAGAATTATCCATTATTATTCCCCCACTTGCTCTCTTGTGACTTGTGAGATGGCTTGACCCGTCTAAAGCAATAAGACGGGTCGTCCCGTCTAAAACAAGAATTTGTGATTATATTAAACTAAATTGATTGAGTTATTTTATAATTTAGTGCCGCCCCAAAAGGAAAAGAAGTATGGTAAGCCACGAGTAATAAGATTATTTCCACTTATGTGTCCTAAGATTTGACCTAATTCCACTTTAGTGCTATAAGGATTTGCTTCTCATTTTGATGACATATGCATAACATTCTTATTATTTTGTAATTATAGATATATATTGAACATAATAAAGAAAGCTTTTTTGCAATAATTATCTTGTTATTTTAATTAATGTGTAATTTAATATACTATTTTGCACTTTATTATGTTAAAAATGTAATTAATTAAGATACAAGTTGACAAATATATGTTTTAGGTCACCAAAATGAGATTTTATTTAAAGCTCAAGTCACCAAAATGAAAATAATCCAAATCTCAGGTTATCAAAGTGGAATTAATCTAAACCTCGTGGCACTAAACTGGAATGACTAAACTGAAATTAGCTCAAATCTCGAAGCAACCAAAATGAAAAATTTTCTTTTTTTTTATAAACCACCAGTTTATTATTAGAAATTGATTATTTTATTTAAATTGATTACATTTTTATTGTCATGAGTTAAGATGGTCGTACATTAGAATATTTACCTAAGCTTAAAACCTTTTTGATGCTGGAGTGATGATCTTAATTTAGCAAATGTCATTTTAATTTCTCACGTATTTGATTAATGTTGTTCATTTACTTAATTAAAATGGATAAATGGATATTTGAGTCAGATACTGAAGAGAAGTTGACGAGTAAAATAGATGCATGAGATTTGATGAGTTGATAAAAGATGATGCAGCAGAAAGAGAATGATGAAAGATAGGTTTATGAAGAGGTGGAGAAACCCACCAATACATGATCCAATTACTATATATCCTTCGTTTTCACTATCTAGCATTGAAATTTTGATGTTCATGCAGTTTATATTGTTAATAATTTAATATAGTACAAGTACTTTGTAAAATGTCTTAGGTTAGACTAGTTCTAGTACAAATAGAGGTCCAAAAACATTGGTGTTGATGACTAAGCTACTAATATGTATGCTATATATTGGATGACACTAGGTCGTTTTTGGTGATAGAAAATTAGAAGATAATGACTTTTTTTTGGCAACCGGAAAAATGTTTCATACACGTGACATTTGACTTATTTGGTTAAATGTACATATTTTCATATAATTGTATACTAAAAGGAAATAGTAACTACATCGGTAAACTGAAGAGTGTTCGTGGCGTACGGACTGATGAACACACGAACATCCTTCTATTTGCTCTCTACATGACTTAAAACATCCGATAACCAATAAGACTTATTGACCACCGAGATCGAACAAAGTGTGTGGACTTACGCCACTAGAATGTAGAAATGAAATTAAGGCGGAATGTCGTCCAAAAAGGTCGGCAACAATGGAGAGAAGTCTCCTACACTTTGAAAAGCATTCCCTACAGCCAAGAACCTCATAACCAACAAAAGTGAGAAAAATATAAAAAGCAAAGGAGAAGCCACTCGGGTAAAGTGTAAATCAATCGAATGCTAGCTATATAAACCTGATCTGGTTCATTACTTGTTACATTCTCAAGGTTTACACTTGATTTATATTGTTACCTATAATTAAAGGGCACACATATAAATTCACGGGTGAATGTGCCCGAGCCACTTGATTTATATTGTAGTTTGACGAAATGCGCCCCCCCTGGCCCCTATCATGATGGTACACCATTTGGACTTGTTGTGGAAACTGAAGGGCAAAATAGTCAGATGGCAAAGAAATTCAGTGTCTTAGGAAGTTTGTTCCGTAAATTTAGAGCTGCGCTACTTAAACAAGAACATCAATCTCCTATATACTAAAAGAATAAGAGATCTTAAATTTTTTTCGCCTAAAATATATTCTCCATATAGATATAATCTCCTATATACTTTCGTATTTAAATATAATCTCTTATATACTTGCTTATTTGAACAAAAAAGACTACACTTAACATAATGTATGACCGTTTCATATCCTATTTGAAGTCATAAAATTCGTCTCTAAGTTATATTAGATAAGTCGTAGCTAAAATATATTGTATGCTATTAAAAAATTATAAATATTATCATTAATCTTGCGTAATAAAAATATTCTCATTAAATTACACTATTCATGTCATCTATTAATTAATTTTGCTCTTTTAATTTTTTTTCTCAAATCAAAATATAATGTTGAGAAACGATAAAAACTTAATAAATTATCAATTTACAACTATTAATAGTATATTAATAATAATTAAAATTCTATAAATACCGTGCATAAACTGCACGGGATCTATACTAGTTCTTCATCAACTAATCTAAGTGCTTGGCCTATAATACCTAGAATTAGTAAAAGTTGTACTATAAGTAGAGCTGGCAAAAAGTGACCCGACCCGAAAAACCGACCTGATTTATCCGAAAACCGACCTGATAGAACCCGTAAATTTGCTGAACTGAAACCGACCTGAACCGACCCGAAGGTTAACCGATAAACCGATAGAACTTGAAATGATATGACCCGAACCGACTTGTGACTCGACCTGACCCGACCCGAAACCCGATTCACCCATAAACCCGACCTGACCCAAACCGAACTGAACCGACATGTAACCCGTTTTAACCCGATTAAACTCGACCTGACTCATAGCCAAATAATCTTTTTTAAGAATCTAAATTCCTTTATAGTTTGTTTTTTTGTTAATAAATTTGATATAAAAAATTATCGCTCATTTTATTTTTCAAAACAAAATGTAATCTTAAAATAAATAGTCAGTTGTAAATTTAGTACGCTATATTCCTAGTTAAACTTATTAATAATTATATTGCAAGTGATATATGTAGAAAATTTTAAATTAACGTTTTGTGAGAAAAAGAGTGTTTAGTTTTGGCTCCATTGAAAACAATAAAGGGAAGAAAGAGTTATGAGTTATGACCATACAATCCGACCACGGTTATTAATTATGATCTTAAAATCCAAACCTCAAATACACCATTCTAATAGAGCCTATTCAAAATTAAATACGTAGGATCACCGTCAAGATAATAAATAAAATCTATTTCATAGGTAATTCATTTAGTTTCTTGCCATACTTCATATGTCAAATGTTCAAAACTATGAACTACATAAACAACTGATTAATTTAGACCAAAAACATTATTTTTTGTCCATAAAATAGGCGAATCCGACACTAGATAGGCACTCATGTCATATACTTATAACCGAGGTCGAGCAACATAAGTGTTCAATGAAATTATACAATCATTAACTTTTATAGTGTTATACTCTTATAATTTACAAATATCTTTTGTATCGAGTTCCTCTAATCCAATATTATAATTCATAAGTTCAAAAGTGATCTTTTAACATAACGACCCGACCATTGACCCGATTAATTTTCAAATTTAAAACGACAATATAAAATACTCGACCCATCAGTAACCCAAAACCAAACCGGTCTCGACCTGATCAAGCATATTGACCTGATATATCCCGACTCATTGGTCAACCGATCCGAAACTGAACCGACATGTTGTAGTTATTGACCCGATTAACCTGACCCGTAAACGACCCAACCCGAACCCGACTCGACCTGAATAAGAAACTTGACCCGACCAAACCCGAGCCCGACATGACCCGAACTGCCTGAACCCGACCCGTAACCGACCTGATTGACCCGATTGCCACCTCTAACTATAAGCAAATCTTCAGCCTAGTGGGCCTGGGCTGGCCACCCTAAAGTTTGTCTAATATATGTTGAAGTGGTATTCTTGAACATAATTACTAAGGGAGTTGGTCTTGCTATAAACGGAATGATCCGTCTTATTGCTTCAGCCGGGTCAAATCCCCTCACAAAAGAGCAAGTGTGAGATTATCCATTATCCGTTATCCTCCCAGTTTTCACTTTCTCTTTTATGAGAAGATTTGACCCCTCTGAAGCAATAAGATGAATCATCCCGTTAGAAACAAAAATTGTGTAACTAAGGTGGTGCAGTAATTTGAAAGGCATTCTATCATGGGTGAGATGCATGGTTCGAGCACCAATAGCTTAATTTATCCTTGTATAACTTTTAAAATACCAATTTCTTATGAAAGAGGTACCAAGTTCGGGTCTGACCCATCCTGAATTTTTATCAAGGTCCGCGACAGTGTATAAGTGCTATAGTACAACTTTGTACAAGTCATATACATTTGTCATCTCAAAACAAGTATTCCACTCGGTAACAATGGTAACCACTAACTATATTTCAAAGTGTCATCCATAGACCCTATAGCAAGTGCTCTATTTGAAGACCTAGTTTAGAGTTTTGTTAGATATACATGGGTTTATTACCCTCTTCCGCCAAATAACAAATTCTAATTTAAGATGGTAATATTCAACTTACATTTAACCCGGGTTAATAATAATAATGATAATAATTGAGATAAAGAACAAGATTTCGTTTATATATGCAAGTGAAAACATATTTAACTCGTTCTCATTTTGACACGGATATTGCCGTCAAAGAAGACCTTTTGAAAATCACCAATGAACATGTAATGTTAAATTTATTTGGGCCTACATAAACCAATACTCATGATAACCTAACAAATAGCACAGAGTCCACAATCACTCAGCCCAACTTCAAGTCCATTTAAAACCCGACCCTGAGTCAACCACTTACCGGGTCGGGTCACCGGTTAATTCACTACACAACACTTGACAAAAAAGAGAGAGAAAGAAACAAAGAACACAAGAAGCAAGTCAAAAGATAGAAAGTTGAAACAATTAATCATGGATCCAATTCAAGTAACATCTCTCAATACATTAATAATTCCATTTATATTATATTTTTACATGTTTTCTCAATGATTTTGATCTGCTTTTTATATATTTTTTCTGTATTGTGTTGTTTACGATTGATCGTATAATCGCCGTCGTATTTGTAATAATGCGCTGATTTTAACAATAGTAATTTGAAATAGTTGATTAATTTTGCTCGATTTTATGTTTTAATTTGTTATAATGCTGATTGTTACTTTAATTAGCTTAAAAATTAGGTAAAATTGATGAATCAATGTTCGATTCCGTCGCCTATCGAGTGATTCATATATTGTTGTTAGATTTTGCTGAATTTGATGCTTTAATTAGTTCTGAGATGAATTTATCATTTTAAATGGGGATTAATACATTTATTAACTTAAGGTTAAGTTAAATCGATGTTCCGACACTCGATGCGATCGCTACCTATAATGTAGCTCAGTAAGGTTCAAAAGCTTCGTTAAAAAGTACTCAAAAGTTGTAAGTTGTGTCTGGGGGCGGGGGCGGGGGCGGGGGCCGGGGGAAGTAATTGTGAAGCTACTCGGAATCAATTGCTACGAGGTCAACCGTTGCTGATTGATCAACATTTTAAACTTCTTTTCTTGGCTTGCCATTGTTTCTTCAATTTATGGTATCGGGGCCTGTTCTCCAAAATTCATTCAACCCTGATTTGGATGACTTGGAGTACCCACATAAAATTTTCTATTGTTGTTATGATCAATGTATCATTTGGTTTTGGGTAGTTCTTTGAAATTCTTAGTCAGAATGCGAGTTCAGAAGTTATGACCAATTGGGAGGGATGGTGCACGGGTGTCTTAGAGGTCATTTGTATGTCGGAAACTAATCACCAACATTTGTATTGGATTCATGGTCATATGGAGTCCACTTTTAAAGTCCTTCATTCAGTCATTTTGTATCTATTTGTTCGTTTATTGGTTATGTTCATGTATATGGAAACACCTTCTTTCTTAAGTTTCATGTAGTTATAGCTCTAAATTTATAGAGTTTGGCTGTTGTTCATTTCTCAGTTATGATAAATGATTTTCTGTTTTGGAAAGTTTATGTCCGCAAAAGAATAACGTAATGATGTTTATCGACTTGCAGCCTCCTACTGAGAACTATTCGAACCCCAATACTTGTTTCTTCCATGTTCTTTTCAAGGTACGCTATTCGTTAAACTATGGCACCAGTAGTGTTTCTTTTGATTACGGTTTGTGATGTGATTAGTTTACTATGTGATCTTTTGAGTTTTTTTTTTTTCACATTGCAGGGAGCAGCGTTGGCATTTTACATTCTCTCAGCACTTTTCATAGATAACTTTGTGATTATCTTCGTGGTCACTGTTTTCCTAGCAGCTCTTGATTTTTGGGTCGTAAAGAATGTAAGTGGGCGCATCTTAGTTGGTTTGAGGTGGTGGAATGAGATCAATGACTTGGGTGAAAGTGTGTGGAAATTTGAATCACTTGATCAAGAGGTTGGAATATGAAACTACTGCTTGAAAGTTGTTATTTGTTATTTAGATAATTATTTGCTATTTAACAATCTCTCTGTTTGTTTTGATCAATGACACGACCATTACTACTGCTGATTACTGATTTAATCTTTTTTTTTTCATTAGTCTTTGGCTCGCATGAGCAAGAAGGATTCATGGTTGTTCTGGTGGAGTCTTTATCTCACTGTAAGCATATCCAGTTTTACGTGATTCTATTCGAAATACATTGTTGTTGTTGTTGCTTGCACTTTTAACTGTTTTGAGCATTGCTTACCTTTTGCAATCTGACATAGTTTTTCCGCTTTAAGCCATCCAAACTAAATGTCGTTTCGTTATTCATGGTATGTGAGGGCCGAGGGGAATGCCGTGCTAATTATTCCACGGTGACAAGATGTTACTTAATGTTGCAGACTTGTATTTCAATACAGGGGTGTTTGTAGTTACGTAGATATGAACATAGTTTTTAAATGATACGTCCTCCGCCGTAGAAATACCTCCCAAAATAGTACTTCGAAATTGTAAGATTTAAAACATAACTTCACATCTAAAATAAAAATAATTGTTTCAGTGGGAGCCATAGATGTACTAATAGCAAAGACTTTCTGGACAATATTAAATTGTACCTTTAGAATGTAAAAAATACGGAAAAACGCAGAGAATTTCTGAAGCAAGCAATTAGTGGAAAATGGAAGATATTTTGAGAGACTGTAACAATCCAGTCTGTACATATGCTGTTTTTTTTTTCCGAAACTGTACATATAATGTTTGTTGTTTCCACTTCTCTGCTTTCTATGTGGATTAGTGGCATGATGCTTGATCGAATATGCAGTATGCTTATATGTACTCTGGTTTTCATAAATCAATGTATTGTTCCTCTCTTTAGGCTGCGGCATGGATCCTTCTCGCAGTATTTTCACTGATACGGTTTCAAGCAGACTATCTTCTTGTCGTAGCTGTTTGTTTGTCACTCAGCCTTGCTAACATTATTGGGTTTACTAAGTGCCGCAAAGGTGTGCTTCCCTGCCTGTTTCTTTTATTATCCATGAGTTATTCACTTTTACTGCCTTTTGGCAACTAGTCTGTTAGGTAAACATTGGTCACAACTTGCGATGACCTTGATTTTTTTATAAGAAGAAAAAAAATGATCGTAGTTTTAAATATGGGTGCTTCTTTGTTAGTGTTGCTAAGAACACCGAACTGATTGTGTTTCTCATTTGCCAGTGGAAAAGGGCAAAGGGGGCACTATTTAGCTCTAGGCAAGAGAGAGATTTAGAATTGTAGGTACTTGCTGGTTGGTCGGAGAATGGATATGAGAGAACGCTTTTCACGTGGTTGCTCCTTCCCTTTCTGCTCTAAAGGGTGGGGGAGTAGTCTCTCTCATGGCAGTGGAAAGAATCTACTAAATGTTTAAGTTTGTATGTGTAATATTAGATTTTATTTCCTTAACCACAACAAAACATCCCTTGTGAAGGAGACGGGAGATGATTCAAGCCTTCAAGGAATGCATCGTAGATATTTTGGATTAGAATTATTTTAGGTATTTCTTGGTTGGTCGGAGAATGGATATGTGAGCATGCTTTAAATGTGGATGTTTCTTCCCTTTCTGTTGTAAAGGTCGGAGAGCAGTCTAACTCTCATGGTAGTCCGTCCCAGTAAATATTTAAGCTTGTATGTTAGATTGTTTTTTCTTAATCACGACAAAACACCCCTTGAAAAGGAGACCCTGGGTAATTCAGGGAATGCATGTGTTGATGTTTATGCTTAGATCATTTGATGGGAGGCGAAGTGGGCTGTGATTTTATTCTACTACATTATTTCCCAGTTTTAGGGCTTCCGTTGGTTAACCAAGGGCATTAATTCCTTGTTTAATTGCAGATGCTAAGAAGCAATTTCAACAATTTGCAACACAGACGATAGCATCTCAGTTTTCGTCCACGCTACAATCAGCTTTCAGTGTTGTGTGACTAAAATAGGATACTCGTCATCTGGAGGAAGATGTTCAAAGCTGGAACTATATTCATTTTGGTGTTGCTTTTTTGTAAAGTTGTGGATCAAACTACATATGTAGCTAATGATTTGTATAAACAACTGAATATAGGGTAAACAAAGCTTGAATTTCCCATGTTATCTGAAACTCCTCTTCCCAATTTCCATCCCCCCGAAGTGCACCATTTTAGTACTCTGTAAAGTATTCTGAGATTGTAGAATTTACCCGGAAAGAAGAAAACTTTCAGGAGCACAATGGATGAAAGTATCCTTGAGATTACAGTGCTTAATGTGGTCGTGTTTATTTGATTTCATCTTCATGTTGATAAAAACCAACTTCCGGGTGCATAGGTTGAACCTTCCCAGAGCGTTTGAATGCGCCATGATTTCATCTCACTCTCCCTCAATTCAGGTTTAAAACTGTCGGGATGAGTAGTTCAATATTCGACCCGTGCTCATTAAGTTATCAAGTTCGCATGAACCAAGGTCCTCATGAGCTTGGCCCGGTTTTTTCTAATTTGCCTTTTCGTTTCTTTTTATGTTTCTGAAACGGCTAAAAACTCTCATTGATTTGAACCGCCTAACGAAGGGAAAAGGAATTGACCATCAATTATCCATCTTGATATTAATTGTCCATCATATTCATTTAGTATTATTGTTGCCTCGAAAAGGGACGATACTTGACTCGATAAAAAAAAATATGTTAATTAGGCTAAACCTGAAAATCCAAATTCAAATTCAAATGCACTTTTAATTGTGGAGAAACTCTTGCATACATTAGACGCTGAACGTTATTAATAAACCAGTTCATTGAGAAAAATTAATTAAAAGTCTATAATATCAGTTTTTGTAATAAAATAGAGTAAATTTTCTTAATTAAGACGTACGCTAACGTTGTCAAAAGGGTGTACCCAAACCTTTCGTTATATCACGTCCACTTCTCTAATTTTCCTGTAAGTCTCCTCCCGTCGCAAGCTTTTAATGGGTCAAGTTCTCCCACTTAGATAGATAAGACAAAATATAAGAAACCCAAATAACTTATTTTTTCTATTCATGTGGATAATAATTGACCCGTCGCAAGTTTGTAAAGAATATACGTCACAAATAAGAATTTACGCTAATCTTTTGCCATGTCTCCACACCTCGGCAACTAATAAACAAAAGTCGATACAATCATACAAACAAGCTTTCAAGTTTCAACTCACCTGAGAACAAGAGGTAGCTCAAGTGGTAAGAGCACTCTTACTCCAACCTTGAAATTGGGGGTTCGATTCTCACCCGCGACATTGTGCGCTCATTTGAACAAAAAAAAAAAAAAAGTTTCAACTCACCTGGATTACATAGTTACAGAGTTAGAGTAGATCTCCATTCCACTCTTCAACTCAATTGCTGACTAAATTAACTGCTACTTTTGTAAAACATGTTGCAATGCATCTTCATCTTATCAGATGCCGGGTAATTTCTGCACTTTTACCATCTTATTATTTACCTCTTCATTAAACTTCTTAATCATCATATATCTGTTTATACTTTCAATTCTATAAAGCTTGAATCTTTCCCAATTCCTGTGTATCTTTGTTGGATTTCTTGACTGCCCATATGACAAACTTAATGAATTAATGATATAGAATTATGTTCGATAAATAAGAAAGCCAATTTGTATAATTGTATCATGTGAATTTGTGATCAATGTTTTGGGGAATGATTTTTATAGGGAGGTTATGCTGGAGAAACAACTAGCCGGTCACCGGGTTGATCGATCCATATGTGATTGGTTCTGGGATCAAGTCATTGCTCAAGGCGATTCTTCCAAGGTACCCTCTTTTTTTTTGTTATCATAGAGTAATAGCTAGAACCCTATATTCGTACTGGCACTGGGGCGCGATCTATAGAGGAAGTCAGATGTACGCAATCTTATCCTAAATTTCGAATAAGATTGCCTGTTTGGGATGTGTCTTGGTTTTAATGTTTAGTTGTTTGTTGCAGTTAAAGTTTATGCCCTTGTGGTAGCTTTCTAGCTCATCATTGAATTGGTTGCTTGTTTGAATTTTCATGTAGTTGCCACCAGTAGTCGCATCACCGACACATTATATATTTCACATTGCTCGTGATGGGATCATATTTTTGGCCTGTGCCCAAGTTGAAATGCCTCCTTTAATGGCAATTGAGGTTAGTTTGTGTGCTTCTTGCTTGATTTATTCTTTTGTTGCTATACTTCTGTTTTGTGTAGGTCTGTTTGCTAATCAGCAGTTGACCGTGTTCTTGAAGTAAATGGATATTTATGTGTAGAGAAGGCGATAGTCTGTTGCCTTTAGTAGAAAGGCACTTTCAGTGAATTTGTTCTTTTTGTATTCTCAAAGCATCCTTTAAGACGATTTTTTGGGAGTTTATGGCATTAATGTTTCTATGAAGAATTTTGTTTTAGACAACATTTGATCATATTAACGTAAACAAGCTAGTGGCAAATCGAGAGTGCTAGTTTTGTATTGTAAGTTTGTCGATGTTTTCTGGTATGTACACGTAGGCAGCCTAGCCCTAGGCACAGTTCTTAACATCAATAGTTCTTAACATCAATATCATATTCAACCCTTCGACTAAGAACACTTCTTTGTAGTGGTATTTTTAGAAAGCTCCTCCTTTTTCTTCTCTTTTCCCTTTTCCAGTTGCTCATTTTGCTTGTTAATAATATATTTTATTTATGCTCACCTTACGGGTTAAAAAGTAATGAGATAGGCATAGTCTCCCTTGAAACTTCTCTTTGATGTCCGTTCTCGTATCTTCTGCTCTTTTTTTTTTCCAGAAATATACGGACAATTGAACACCCCTCCCCCCTTTTAAGTTGTCATATGAAACTACTTAATTGTATTTTAGCTTATGTACCCTGGCTGTAGAACTTCGTTCATCTCATGGAATTATCTGAATAAACATCTAATTCTCGATATGTGTTTTCGTGTTTGAACGCCCGTCTTTTAGTTTCTTTGCAGGGCGGCTGATGTACTTTCGGATTATCTAGGAGGTCTTAATGAAGACGTGATAAAAGACAACTTCGTTATCGTTTATGAGGTAGTTTTGTTAATCCTGTATATAATATTTTAGATTCAAATTGTTGTCTCGCCGTCTTAGTCTTTGAGTTTTCCTCTGCCTTTCCTTCCCTTGTCGATGGCAGATTGCAATATGCAGTGACTGATTAATATCTAGTACAAGTATTCTTTAGCTGATTGGACTGGAATGCTGCTGTGTTGTTTGTTGCATTATGCAACGGAATTTTAGGGACCAAGTTTGGCTTTTGACCTGTTTTCACGACTGTACACCAAAGAATTATGACAATTATAGCAAATACTAAAATTTAATTCAGTAACACGATAACTGTCACGAACTCATGATACTCAAGCTTGTCATATATTACTAGATATTCCAGCAGTGTGACCAAAGTTTTTCCAATAATTTAGTGTTCACAGGAGACGTACGCATTTTCCAATTATCATCCTTCTGTTGATGTGCACACGTGTTATAGAATTATTTATAAGGGTTTTCTCTGTAACACGATCTGAAAGTGACTCCAGTTTGCATGTTACAGCTTCTTGATGAGATGATAGATAATGGTTTCCCTCTGACAACAGAACCAAACATTCTGAGAGAGATGATAGCTCCACCAAATATTGTAAGCAAAGTACTGAGTGTTGTGACTGGTAATAGTTCCAATGTTAACAGCACTCTCCCAGGTGCAACAGCATCATGTGTGCCCTGGAGAACAACGGGAGTTAAGCATTCTGGTAATGAAGTTCATGTTGATCTTGTTGAAGAGATGGATGCCATCATAAACAGGTTGGTATCTTCTCTGACTTCATCATCGTTCTTTGTTGTGGGTTCATCAACTGAGTCGAGGCTTACTGTGTCTGCTAGTAACTTACTGACTTTGACAATTCACGTTGGTTGCGTGTTTCTTGTCACACTGTCATGATTCAAAATGATTACTACACGGCAAGCTTCGTTGCTGTTCTGTAGTCATGACATTTACTTTCCTGGTTCTGCTTAGGGATGGGCAACTTGTAAAGTGTGAAGTTTATGGAGAAGTGCAAGTAAATTCCAATCTGTCAGGTGTTCCTGACTTAACATTGTCATTTGCAAATCCCCAAATCTTAAACGATGTGAGATTCCATCCTTGTGTTCGGTTCAAACCGTGGGAGTCACATCAATTCCTGTCGTTTGTGCCACCGGATGGAGAATTCAAGCTTATGAGTTACAGGTATGCGTAAAGATGCTCACATGTAGTTTCAAAGTTCACACTTACGATGCTTAGTTTCAAACCCATGTATTAGTTTTCTAAAACATGCCTCTGGTGATTTTTTTGTAGGGTTAAAAAGTTGAAGAATACTCCAATATATGTAAAACCACAGTTAAGTTCAGAAGCCGGTACGTGTCGTATCACTGTGTTGGTTGGGATAAGACATGATCCAGGAAAGACAATTGACTCTTTAGTAGTTAAGTTTCAACTGCCTCCTTGTATTGTATCAGCCGACATGACTGCAAATCATGGAACGGTAAACATACTTGTTGACAAGGTATGCCAATTCGTGCTTAGTCCAATACCATGTTAACATCTCTTTGATTGACCTTGTTAATTGACGCTGTATATGCAATTTCCAGACTTGTTCTTGGTCCATCGGGAAGATACCAAAGGACAAAACCCCTTCAATGACGGGGACTATGTCGCTTGAAGCAGGGCTAGAAAAGCTTCATGTGTTCCCGACCTTTCAAGCCGAGTTCAAGATAATGGGTGTTGCCCTCTCAGGCCTGCAAATAGATAAGCTTGAGGTAAAAAACATCCCAAACCGGCCATTCAAAGGATTTAGAGCTCTGACTCGAGCCGGTGAGTATCAAGTAAGGTCGTAATACGGACGGTTTGAGGACCTTGATAGTTTACAACTGCTTTGGGCCTTTGCTTTTGGAGTGAATATTTTATGTGACAATCTATCAAACCCACATTCTTATATATTTCTAAACATTTGAATAGAGGTTAATGGGTTGGACTCACGTATAAGATTTACGAGTACAAGTATTAGTGTTGCTTTTGATATGTTGTGCTTGAAATTGGAGTCCTTTTCTGCTCATTCGTCTCATTGTTTAATCAGGATTTAGGGTCGCATGTCACACTTTGTGCCTTTGTGATTTTCGGCCAGCATACTTCATTTTGTGCTCGTCTAGTCGTCTGCTTAACTTTCAATACGACAATCATTCCTAATGTTTTGATATGAAAACTCCGGTATATTTAGGTTTCAATTTTGTGCTCGCAGTACATATTTTACTCATTTTAATACATTTTGTGTCTAACTTTCCATTTACTACCCTTGACTAAAAAAATTGAAACCTAATTCTCTCTACCTTCTCTCTATTTTTCAATCATTATCTCCTCCAAAATTTTCAATTATCAATGATTATTCCGCTATAAAATGGGTAGTTGATTCAACAATTGATTATAATGAATCAAATTGACTCATTGTTATAACCTTGTATCTTATTTTAAATTTAATTAGGGTTAATATTGATATTATTTAGGGATTAATTGGCGTGGAATGGTTTGGGGGTATTTGTTGTCGCCGGTGGCTGACTGAGGTGGTCAATGGTGGACGTCGTAGGTGGCCTACTGGCTACCCAAGAGGGATGTGACAAGAAGCAGAGAAAAAGGATTATACATCGGAGGTACTACCTCAGAGTAGTATGATTTTGAGTTTTTGTGCATTTTTTTCGAGCTTTTTAAAGTTTATAAATTAATTTTTATATTTTATATATAATATTTTTTGAGTGTTATTGTAATTTTTTTGAGCTTAATGTTCAAATTAATAAACTCAAAAACTTTATAGTAAAACTATACTATACTCAAAAACTTTATTGAAAAGCTCAAAAACTATATTCTATGTGGTAGTACATCAAATGTACAATCCACTTACTGCAAGAAGCAGTACATTGTACTACAATAAATTAAGAAGAAGAAAAAATGCAGTACACTGTTTTACGCACAATACATATGCAGACATAACACCCCAACTCCACGCACCACCCGGACCCACCTACCCTCGACACACGCCAACTTCCGCCCTACATGTCGTCGGTCTGGTCGGCCGTCAAAGTCCCTCTTGGCGGCGACGCTGGCACGGTACGTTGCAACCACCATAGCCCGATTCCCTACCAAACGCAACCAAGCACCATGACCACCCCAATGAAACCAACCGCTAGTGATCTAGTTCGTTTAACCACTTCCGATGACGGCAAAAGATGAGTAAAATGGGAAAAAGGACATGTGAAATTAAAGAAAATATATTAGAGAGAAGTTAGATAGGGAAATGAGGGGAAATGTCAAGGGTATAATTGTCAACTGTGTATTGAGATGAGTAAAATGTGTACTGCGAAAATCAGCACCCTTTATTTATGATAAATTGAGTATATGTACGGAGGACAAACGAAAACCGGTCCCAACAATAGT
Organism: Heliosperma pusillum; assembly: GCA_022085475.1. Lineage (NCBI taxonomy): Eukaryota > Viridiplantae > Streptophyta > Magnoliopsida > Caryophyllales > Caryophyllaceae > Heliosperma > Heliosperma pusillum. The sequence goes on along the minus strand of JAIUZE010003317.1, from coordinate 2,969 downwards.
CATATTCTAGCTTCGTCCCTGCTGATGTAATTCATCTAATGTTGTTGTCAACATGTGAGTCCCAAGAGATACTTGATAGAACCCTCCAAGAGGAAACATCGAGATCGTCCGCATTTCCATTTGAAAGAGGTGAAAATTGAAGGATTAACCTTGGGATTGTTTACTTTAATTACATGTTTGGTGTAATATTCCTCTTAATTTCATTTACTTCTCATATAATTACAATATCATAATTGCATAAGTAGTTATCTTCTTGAACATGTTTTTTTTTCCTTGTTTCATATTATAGTCTTCATCTTTGATGTTGATTATTATTTAGCATGTGTGAGTAGTGCTTTATTAAGGTAGATGGGGGAACTTGTGTAGGTTCTTGCCTTCTTGGTTTGATTGTGGTGTTTGGCATAAAAAAAATTGAGTCTTTTGGTAGTATCTTTGTTTTGTGCACACAAGATGTTTGATGAAATGCTTGAATGAGTAATTTGAGTTAATTTTATATCTATTTGCTAGTTTGAGCGGGAGCTTGGACTTGTATTGAGATATGTGTCTATTGAATGTTTAGGAGGGGTGGGGGTGTGGGAAATCGGTATTACCACAATACAATTATTATAGGATTATAACGAAAAAGTAATAACTTGATTATACTAGTCATAAACGAAAACAAGAATAAGAGTAGAGATTTAGAAATCAACCTCCGGTCCTAGCAATTGGCGTAAAGAACAGAGATATCAAGGTAGATATCTTTTCTAATCGTTGCACCCAAGATTGTATGAGATATGCCCTTCTCCTTTGCTAGAAAGAGAACCAAAAGTTACTGTTAACCTTTTGTTTTGTGTTTTGTCAAAAGTTACTGTTAACTTTTGTCTCTGTGTGATGTTTAGATGGATGATGTTTAGATGGAGGCACCCAGTGAGAATAGAAATTAGGTTTAGAATTTTTCTACTCCTTCTCTTGTCATTGCTTCTCACGGCTCATTGGGTTTTATATGAGGAGATTTTTGTCTCCTCAAAATAACTACCCATTGACTAAAAACCGAGTGTATCAGGATACTTTCGTTTTTGGTCATTTTAGCTTTCAATATAATGTAATATATTATAATCGTCGTTATACATGGACCGACATTATAATACATCATTAATTATAAATATCCGTATATTTATAATTTGCCAATTAATTATAACTGTTTAATTAGCTTACATTATATACAACAATTAAATATAACATTTTATATTCAATTTACGAATTACAGTTAATTCGTCTCAGCTAACTTTATTTAATCATTATTAAATAATCGTCTAATCATCATATTGACTAACTTTTTAGTCAAATACACTGACTAACCTTTTAGTCATATAATAGGGCATCAATATGATTATTTTCTCAAAGAATCACATCTCTCAAACACATCCTATAGGTGTGACTTTTAGGGACCAGTTGATCACCGCCATCTGTATGACAATAACGTCAAACTTATCTAGCAAGCCAACCGTTATTGATAAACGTTAATCAACTGATTATTATACAAGTATACCCTGTGAACCTACAATAGATTTATTTATGTTATTTTCACTAACTGTGAGGACACTGGCTCCACAATCTCCCCACTTGTCCGTACAAGTGTATGTGCGATAACCGAGTTCTCATATCCATATAAATTTCCCCCACTCAATGTAAACCAATTTGCAAAGGTCCGTATTCCAAAGTCATAGTTTTACAAGTGGATCAGTATCAATAGTGGTTTCCCCGACTAGAGAGTAACTTAACTGATAACGAATCTATTTCCGAGCATTTGCCATGCCTTTCAGTTTACAGCTCCTCGAGTGGCCCTGAGAAATATCAACTATCCTGATCAAGTTTGGATATTTCTTCAACTCGAATCTTGCAGATACAAGCGCAGTATAAAATGACCCAGTGAAAATCTACTTAGCCTCCTGTTACGGTCGACCATGAGAAAGAAACCAAAGTCACCCAAAAACTGCCTTAATCTCAAGAGACAGTCGATAGTCAAAAGAATCGACTCTAGGAACACTATGGACGTCCTATCCACGACCTGGCACCTAATGTGCTGAAACATTTAGGACTCCATAACGTTGTCACAAAATTGTCCTGCGAAGTATCATTATAACTCGCATATGTGATCGATCAGTCAACTGTTTGACTTATGGCTCGTTGAACCCACCATCAATCGACTGCACAAAATAATTGCCAGAGTTATCAGCTCATGTAGGCGATTACGGACCAAAACAAAATATAATGTAATTCAGTTCACTTTGTGGTGTTCAATGTTGTCAGTACAACCCACATGAAAAACAAAATATAAAACAAAACGATGATTTCATAGATAGTTTTTTATGAAAAAGATACAGGTGTCTAATCCAAATAAAACTACTAATACAACTCATGACCTTTGGATTCCATAGGAAATAACGTGCCCTTCATGCTTATCAATATCTCACTGGTTTAGTGAGAGGATAGCGCCGTTCTCATCCGTAGGCCAATCTTGTCTATCACTACCTCCCTTTTTGCTCCACGTAATCTCCTGGATCATGTGAGCCTTCCGTTGACATGCCTAGACTTGTTGCTGGACTTAGCTCCTTAGGCCTGGAAGATGGCACCACTATTATCACAATAGATGGTGATCGGTTCATCCGAACTAGGAACTACAGTTAGTCCTTGTAAGAATTGACGCATCCATATAGCTTCCTTCGCAGCCTCTGAAGCAGCATAGTACTCGGACTCAGTCGTAGAATCTGCTATAACAGTTTGTTTGGAGCTTTTCCAGCTGACCGCAGCGCCATTAAGAGTAAAAAACGAATCCAGACTGAGATTTCGAGTCATCTCGATCCGTTTGGAAGCTGGCATCTGCGTAACCGATTGCGCATAGCTCAGTGTCGCCTCCATAAGTCAATACCCCATCCTTAGTCCTCCGTAGGTACTTAAGGATATTCTTAACAGCCATCCAGTGTGTTTCA
>JAIUZE010003316.1:0-11071 GCA_022085475.1 Heliosperma pusillum | reverse complement strand
TAACCCCTCATATGAAAGCTATCATGTGAAACCGATAATAAAATTATAACAAGAGGTAGGGAAGCTGGTATGCTAGCTCAGAGGTTACCCTGTAACATGGCCATGATACACTCAAACCCTAATCAACACGTAATCATGTGAATCAGTTAACAATCGGTAATCCAAACTCTATCAATCTTAGCCGTCTTGCATCTCACCTTCTAAAACTCATAGAATCATCAAACATGAAAGACAAATACTTCTATAAACAGGCATAAGTTCCTAGTACGGCCAATAGTCATCTGTAACTCGAGTCTATACCACAAGGTAGGAAAACATCCTAGCCCTAGACTGATCAGACCTAGCGACAACAACTAACCCATTCCTCGTCCCATGACATAACCGTACATGAGAAACTCTACTAGGCGACCCCCTAAGCAGAGATGGCTAGTACTTAAGCTGGCTCCCTTCCCAAAGCGGAAATCTTAGGATGCCATGCCCCCGGCTTGGTATCAAAAGGCCCAGGGCCAGGACACAACACGCTATCAGTGGTGAAATATACTCGTTAAGATAGTACGGCCCTTATCGATGTATGGTCCAAGATACTCATTTAGAATTAGAATGGTCAAGACGCCATATACTCATAATTCTCTATGGGTACTTAGTCAACACGACACATATCATACAATCAAACCGTCACAGAAACAATTTCCTATCATGTGACTAATTGCATATAAATCATATTCAAATATCATATCGCCTCATATCTACTAAGGCTCATTCATTCATTCATTAAATAAAATCTTACCTGAAGACAAATCCCCGACCCGAGTCCCGCGACGGGTCATCAGTCAAAACGGGGCTGACTAGATCGTAGTTTGATCAAACCCGTTTGGTCAAACCGGCTAGAAACAGAGTCTTAGTCATCTCGGCTTGAACAAGAATCATCATATTCAATTCACGTTATTTATTCCAACTTCTAACATGTGAATAATTAAAATCATACAAAAACCCGCTTGACTTGAGGATATCAAATTAAACTACGGTCTCGTATTATAATTTCTAACATGTGAGAAATAATAATTTTATGAAAAACCTTTTAATTAAATATTTTACTTATTAACATTTCTCACTTGCTAAATAGTACAAAACACGATAAAATAACCATAACTCAAAAACCGTCACAAGTCCATGAAAGGGACCCACGGGCTGATTTGGGCCGAGAATAAACCGGCCCATTTGGGCTGTTTTGGTTTGACATTTTTAAAACCGTTTCTTAATATTTTCCCGCATGCTTAACATATTTAAAACCCGTCAAAACAACAACATAACAATCAAACATCGACACAAAACCAACGGACCAAAACCGGACCAATCCCGACCGGACCAGGACCGGCCTGAACCGGCCTGAACCGGGCCTGAACCGGCCGGTTTGGGCTGGTTTTTCCAGCCATTTCCCACGGTTCAAACACCCCAAAATTCCCAATTAGTTCTAACATGTTTTAAATTAACAACATCCATTTTTAACAACCAATTTAACCATCAATCATACAAAAATCATGGTTATGAATAAATCATACAAATTTGTCAAGAATACCAAACATGCTATAAATTCATCAACATAATAATAACTACTACTTAGCATGTTACTAACTAAAAATCCATAAATCATAATAACATGAACCAAAACAAAAGATGAACCAAAAACAAAAGAAACAAAGGCTATGTAACATTAATTCGTCGAGTAACTCGGAATCGTTACCTTAGCTAGCAAGATCAATTAGCACCAAAATAAGAAGTATAAACTAAGAAACCCGTCTACTAATCTTCACCCAAAATATACGAGTCTCCAAACTCGTCTTCAAAATTTTCCCCTATAAGAAATGACAAGAAAAACATTATTAGAACTTAAACTTGATTTTCCATAATTAAATGTTGAAAACGATTTTGTCGGATTTGAAATTAAACCGTACTAGAAGATGGAGAGCGAGGAGGAGATTCTAGAAATATAAGTTAGGATGGATTTAATTACGAAATGAAGGTTTTATGATGATTTTGCTCAAGAATGACGAAGAACGGATGAAGAACGCTCAAGAACGAATGAAGAACGTTGAAGAACGATTAATTTGATCTTAATTTGATTTATTGTAAAATGAAAAGTTGTTAGTGAGTAATGATGAGATTGGGCCGTGTACATATAGAAGAATTTGGAAGTCGGGTTTTGAAATTGTTGTTACGGAATTGACTCGGTTTTAATAATTATATTACGGTAATTGATTAATTGATTAAATATTAAGTTAATTAAATCAATTATCAAGATATTATGTTATTGTAATCAAAAGTAATGAAAATATCAAGGTCTAAGAGGGGAAAAAGAGACGTGTGAAATGGAGAGGAATCGGGTCTGTTTTTACGCGATTTGCGGAGTTTAAGTTGACAGACCGATAAAGTTACAAATATCTTAGATATTTTTATTAGTTTAATCATATTAATTAAAAGATCTCATATGAGTGGAAAAGGATGACATGGGCGTGTGACTCATGCCAAAGTCGGGTTTTGGGTTTGTTTCGGGATTTTAGATGACTCGGGAATAGTTAAATGACGTTCGGGTTAAAACCGTAAAAGTTATTTTTTAATTCCAAATAAATTCAAAATAATTATATTAAATTTTCATAAATCCAAATAAATCTTAATAAAAATAAATTAAAAATATTATTTTTTTTAAATAAAATTTCGGTCTTCAAAATTACAAGGCGAGTCGGAAAAAGTCAACGAAAGTCAAAGTTGACTTAAAAAATCAAGAAAAGTCAAAGATGACTAAAAAGTCAAGAAAAGTTTATGACGACTTAAAAGTCAAGAAAAGTCAATGACGACTTTAAAAAGTCAAGAAAAGTCAAAGACGACTTAAAAGTCAGGAAAAGTCAAAGATGACTAAAAACGGGATTTTCATGAAATCTCTCAGAAATTCCAAATACGAACTCGGAATTTCAAAATACGACTCGAAACAATAAATTCTATTTTAAAAACTTAACCTTGCTGAAAAGTATCCTTAAGAAATTTTACTAGAAAAATTGGGTACTTTTCGGGTTGTTACATGCCCCCTCCAATTGCCAAACCCAAGGGATCTATCTTCGCTCTAAGCCGAGCCGAAGCCGATGATCATCCGGAGATAATTACGGGTATGTTCTCAATCTTAGAGCAGCCGTGTCTTATTCTATTTGATACCGGTGCTTCTATGTCCTTTGTGTCTTCAACTTATGTTGATAAATTATCTATCGAGCCTACTTCTAGTTAGGATACTCCCATATCCTTACCATCCGGATAAATTATCTCATGTTCTACTCTTTACCCTAATGTTTCAATCTCTATTGTGGGTACTATCTTTCCCGCTAATCTCCTTAAGTTTCCTCTAGGAGAGTTCGATGTAATTCTAGGTATTGATTGGCTAGCGTTGTACCATGCTAGATTCGAGTGTAGAGATCAAAATATTTATTTAAAGAGTCCTTTAGGAGTTAGAATAACCTATAAGGGATCTCATTCCCGAATGGGTGTGCAATTGATTTCCGCAATGAAGTTGGTGAGTATGGTAAGAAAGGGTCACCAAGCATTCTTGTGTATTGTGACTTCTACAACTACCTCCTTACCAAAGATTGAATATGTACCTATAGTATGTGATTTTGTTGATGTATTCCCCGAAGACTTGCCCGGGATCCCTCCCGAGCGTGATGTTGAGTTTTCCATTGATCTTGTGCCCGGATCCGGACCCATAGCTAAAGCTCCTTATCGTAGGGCTCCAACCGAATTGAAAGAGTTGAGGAAGCAACTTGATGATATGATTGAAAAAGGTTTCATTCGACCGAGTGCCTCACCTTGGGGTGCTCCCGTTCTATTTGTGAAAAAGAAAGATGGTTCCATGAGACTTTGTATTGACTACCGTGAGTTGAACCGAATTACAATCAAGAATAAGTATCCTTTGCCAAGAATTGAAGATTTTTTCGATCAACTAAAGGGTGCTTCTACTTTTTCTAAGATTGATTTGAGATCCGGATATCACCAAATTCCCGTTCATCATGCCGATATACCCAAGACCGCTTTTAGTACAAGATATGGTCACTTTGAGTTCAAGGTGATGTCATTTGGATTGACTAATGCTCCCGCTATTTTCATGGATCAAACGAACTGCACTTTTAGTGAGTATCTTGACAAGTGTGTAGTTCTTTTCATCGACGACATCTTTATTTTCTCCAAGACCAAAGAAGAGCATGTTATTCATCTTAGGACTATTTTGGGTGTTCTTCGTCGTCAAAAGTGGCTTGCCAAATTCTCCAAGTGTGAATTTTGGTTACCTAGGGTGTCCTTTCTTGGACATGTAATTTCTAAAGAAGGTGTGATGGTAGACCCTTCTAAAATTGAAGCTGTGGTTGATTGGAAGAGTCCAACCGATGTTAGAGAAGTTCGAAGTTTTCTTGGTTTAGCTGGTTACTACCGTAGATTTGTCAAAGATTTCTCAAAGCTTGCTAGACCGATGACTCAATTGTTGAAGAAAGAAACCAAGCTCGTATAAAATGAAGCTTGTGAAGCCGCATTTCAAGAATTAAAGAAAAGGTTGACTACCGCCCCGGTGTTGACTTTACCTGAAGATGGTGTAGAATTTGATGTCTATTGTGATGCTTCCATGATGGGATTAGGTTGTGTACTTATGCAAAGTAGGAAAGTGGTTGCTTATGCCTCGAGACAGTTGAGAGTTCATGAAGTGAACTACCCTACTCATGATTTGGAATTAGCTGTAGTGGTTCATGCCTTGAAAGTGTGGAGACACTATCTTATTGGTGTTCATTGTCGCATACTTACCGATCACAAGAGTTTGAAGTACATATTTACTCAAAAGGAGTTGAATATGAGACAAAGAAGATGGTTGGAATTGGTGAATGACTATGATTTTGAGTTGTTATACCATGAAGGGAAGGCCAATGTTGTTGCCGATGCTCTTAGTAGGAAATCTCCTCATGCCTTGAATGCTATGTGGGTAATACCCGATGATCTTTGTGCCGAGTTTCGAAAGTTGAAGTTGGAATTCGTGGAACATGGATTTGATTATGTTGGTGCCATGGTTGCCGAACCCGTTCTTCTCCGCGAGATCCGCGAAAGCCAAGTTGATGATCCTACCTACAAGTCTATTCAAGCCAAGCTTCTAGAAGGAAAAGCTAAAGACTTCAAGATTGATGACAAAGGTGTCCTTCGACTCCATGACCGAGTGTTCGTGCCTAATGCTCTTGACTTGAGAAACCGAGTTCTTGATGAAGCTCACCTTTCTCCTTACTCTATCCAACCCGGAGGTGATAACATGTATAAAGACTTGAAGCTACAATTTTGGTGGCCGAATTTGAAAGGCGATGTTGTGTCCTATGTTGGAAGATGTCTTACTTGCCAACAAGTGAAAATCAAACACAAGAGGCCCGGTGGATTGCTACAACCTTTGGATATTCCACTATGGAAGTGGAAATCTATTTCTATGGATTTTGTCGTGGCTTTGCCAAGGACCGTTGCAAGTAAAGATGTCGTTTGGGTTATTGTTGATCGTTTGACTAAGAGTGCTAGATTCATTCCGATCAAAGAGACTTGGAGTTTAGATCGACTAGCGAAAGCCTATGTTGATGAGATTGTTATATATCATGGTGTTCCCAAGGAGATCATATCCGACCGAGATCCGAGGTTTTGTTCGAGATTTTAGAAGGCCTTACAAGAAGCCATGGGTAGTAAATTAATGATGAGTACCGCTTTCCATGCCGCTACCGATGGTCAGACCGAGAGGACTATTCAGACTTTAGAAGACTTGCTTAGGGCTTGTGCACTCGACTTCCAATCTTGTTGGGAAAAGAGTCTACCGTTGGTGGAGTTTTCTTACAACAATAGTTATCATGCCTCGATCAAGATGGCTCCTTATGAAGCTCTCTATGGAAGAAAATGCCGAAGTCCTATTTGTTGGAATGATTTGAGCGATGTTCGTGATTTAGGCCCCGATGTTCTTGTTGAAACCATTGATCATGTGAAGGTCCTTCGTGATAGAATGAAAGCCGCTCAAGACCGACAAAAATCTTATGCCGATGTCCGAAGAAGACCGTTGGAATTTGAAGTTGGAGATAAAGTGTTATTGAAAGTATCTCCGATGAAGGGTGTTAAAAGGTTTGGTGTAAAGGGTAAATTGAGCCCGAAATACATTGGACCCTTTGATATTGTGAAAAGAATTGGTGTCGTAGCTTACAAGTTGGACTTGCCCCCGAATTTGAATAAAGTTCATGATGTCTTCCATGTTTCTCAATTGAGGAAGTACATTAGTGATCCAAGCAATGTCTTTCAAGCCGAAATTCCCGAGCTCGAACCGAATTTGTCCTTTGAAGAGAAGCCAATCCGCATTCTAGATTGCAAGGACAAAAATTTGAGAAGTAAAGTGGTGCCTTTAGTGAAGGTTTTGTGGAGATGTGCTAATGTTGAAGAAGAGACGTGGGAACCGGAAGCTACTATGCGTATTAAATATCCAAGCCTATTCGATTAAGGTATCTTTCTTTCGCTCAAGTTTCGAGGGCGAAACTTTTTAAAAGGTGGGGTGATTGTAACACCCGCAAATGTACCCTATTTTTATATTAAAAATATTATACGGATAATTTTCAGCGAAATTTTAGATTTAGTCTAGAATTTAATTTTCCGTGTCTAATTTAGCAAATCCGAGTTCGTATTCGGACTTTACTCGAAATTCCGTGTGAGTTACGCCTTAAGGCGCTTTTGGGCTTTTTCCATGTTTTTCCACTTACTCACCTTAAATCTCGCTTAAACCCTAACTCCCTCATCTTTTTCCACATACTCCTTCTTCCTCAACAAGTAACCAAAAACCTAAACTCTATTTTTGATCAAGCTCAAGATCGACACTACTCCTTCTTTCCTTACTCAAATCCGATAATTTTCGTCATAATCTTCCCCTCTCATCGTCCTCTATCTTATTTGGTAATAAAATTACCGTCTTTCTCACTTTTCAATTTATCCGTCTTTCTCAAAGGTGAATTATATTCATCTTTTGTTGTCTAATTGTAGGTGGAGACCTTCAAGACCTCGACAAAGACTACTACCTAGTAGAGGAGGACCTAGACGAAGATTGAAGACGCGAAAAGCTAACGGTGAATGGTTACTCGATATCAATACGTGTTTTATATGCTTTAGATGTTTTTTACTAAATGTCTAGTGACATTTATTAGATACGTAATATAGCTTGATGTTAGTAATTGTGTTCGAATTGGATGTGTAGCTATAGAATTTATGTTGGTTGATAATTGATGATGATAGTTGATTATAATTGTTGATAGATGTTAATGATAATTGATGATTTTGGTGGAGTATATTGATTCTCGGGTAGTGTTGTTCCCAGCCGGCCGACCGGCTGGGGACGCGGCAGAAGTGAAAGTTGCATTTTTGTGTTGTGTTGTTCCCAGCCGGGTGCCCGGCTGGGACCTCGCTGTATTTTTGATGATTTTTGGTTTGTTGATGAAGTGCCAGCCGGGTAGCCGGCGGCCGGTCCACTTGACTGGCTGGCACCCCGCTGGAATTCTTCTTCTATTCTTTTTTTATACTTTCATTTAAAATAGTTTGCATGGTTCGTTTATCGTATAAATTTAGGTAATAGCATTAAATATTCATGTTTATAATATATGACATTCCATTCGCTTTTATCACATGTTTTGTGACGGTTTTTTATATGTCCCCGTTTGAGTCGGTTTTTCATATGTTATGATTTGATCACTAATTGTTAAGTGTTATGAATTCTCATTCCCCGGCTACCTCCTCGCTCGTTAGACTGGAATGTCGGAACGAGGAGATGTATCCCAAATGCTTAAATGCATGTTTAGTGGAGATATGACGACGTTGTTAGAGGCGAACGCAATGCGTTGATCGACCCGGCCGTCAAATGTCGTATACTTACGAGGTGGTGTCATTGCATGTCGCGTACCGCTTGTTTATGATGCTTGTGCTCTTTCCGCCTCTTTCGTGAAGGTTGACCGAATTTGGGGTACTCGACTTCTGTGTTTGACCGAGTCTTGGATGCGAAATGTTTATCGCATGTCGAATCGGAACATGTTTATTTCGAGAGTCTGGCCAGGTTTAGACTACGACCGTATTATTATCGTCGACCTCCCGGGAGGAAATGAGTCTACATATACGAAATGTTAATCGTGTATGCGTTCAGGGAAATGTTTATCCCGTGGATGCGATTTAATCATACTTGAAATGTACATGGTGCTAGTGTGTGTCATTAACCGTGAGAGATGTTGTCACCGTATTCGTACGTTTGGATGGATGATTATATGTTGATTATTTGTGACCGTTGGATGACTTGGCGTGGTTTATATGTCGAGTTTCTATCTGATCAAGTATATGCCGCTAACGGTGAGATGCAAGCCCTAGTGAGTATATGGTTGCCTAAGGGTGTCTTCCCCGAGTCTATCTATAATATTTTGATTACGGTTTTGTACTTAATGTGCCTATATCTTAAATATTGAAATGCCTATTTATCCTTCTCGTAATTCACATGTATATTTATATATGTATGCTTCTACTTATGTATATCCGTTTAAGTATGTTATTTGTGATATGACTGGGAGAACCCGGAGTTACTCCCCACTGACTGTGGCATTCATGTTTTCATGGATGAACAGGTTGCTTGGTTGGATTTTGCTTGTTGTTTTTTTGGTTTCGGGTGTGAGCTGGCGGGCGTTGGCCTGGACGATTCACCCCTAGACGTTTCTTAGCTAGTTTTGCTAAACAAATTTGATATTTGATCACGTTTTGAGAGACTACGTCTCTTGTAGTATATTATACTTTAAGTTTGTAATTATTTGACATTCCTCGTACTTTTATATTGGCATGTAAAAAGTTTCAAAAATATCGTATTTTCCGCTATATAAATTGCATGCTTCTTATGTTTTATTTCCGCATTCGCGAGGGTTGTCACAGTTACACTCTAAAAAGACGGAAAATGTCAAAAACGTGTCTTAAAAATATTTTTTAGTATAACGTTACACTATTTTGTATTAAAGTTACACTCGTAAAAAATCAAAGTTACACTTGTTAAAAAACAAAAGTTATCCTTAAGAACAAAAGTTAAACCCTAAAAATGTTAAAATGTCATCAACTTTAAGCTAGAGAGAGAAAGATAATTAATTAGTATATAAGTAAGAAATTAGTGTATTGGTTACTTTTTGCTTTTAATCTCAACCACCCACCTTGAAAGATTTCAAAGCTCACAAGAGGACTTAGGGACTCAAAAGATATGAATGACTTATTTGAATATTTCTCTCTCTCTCTCTCTCTCTCTCTCTCTCTCTCTATATATATATATATATATATATATATATATATTGATTCCTTTCTCCTCCCCCACTCCCTTGGACACACCAACCAATAAGGAAAGAAATCTTAGAGGATACTAAAAGTATGATTGAGGAAGTGAATATGGTTGAAATTTTAGAAGTCGAGTGTGATGTGAAGGTTCTTGACGAGGATAGTTTTGAGAATTCCGCTTTGACCACCCCTTATTTTAGTGAGCTCAATTTTTTTATTAGCAATTGACACCCGGTTGGCAAAAGTATGAACACAAATTAAAGATGACCAGATGTCCAAAACTGACATTGTCAATGGTGTCAAGTTTGAGAATAGTATGGGTAGGCATTATATTAGGGATTAGCGCGTTTCAACCAAATATCTCGAGCAATATTTGCAAGTAATTCCATAGATAACACGTTATTACATTAGCACTACAAAGTACAAACTAAACTATCAATTTCAAGAATATGTAATAACGAATAATCAACTACAAATCATTCTTGATCTCGTAAGCAATAAGAAAGGATTAGATCTTTTAAATTTATAATAGAATATCATGGTAGTGAAACGTTGAAATTAAAAAGTGTCATACAAAACGGCATTCAGGACCCTTCACTTGATGACAACTAACACGAGCAATACAATCAGGGAACCGCTTTGACTATCCCTCACGTGATTAACTCTAAGATTTGCAATCCTTTAGCTCCCTTGTTCGATGAGTTAATGCCCGAAATATTTTATTGTATAAATGAATATATAGAATATGAGTTACTATTATGTTTTCAATAATAATCAACTTATCAATATAAATTAATAATTTAAGAAAATGTCACATGGAATAAACTTAACTGCTTTAGATATCCTTGTAAGTAAATTGTATAATTTTTTATTTAATTTTGTAAATTAACTGTAAAAATGCCACAAGGCAAAAAATTTTTATTTTGGTAGCCTTTTATCTATATAGTATAGATTATATAGAAGGATATATGTAAAATGAGTAGCCAAATTATCTTTTTATGTTTTACTTTTTCCCAATGTGGCTTCGCACCTCCTCCGTTAATTCATTTAAGACATAAATGAATCTACAACATATTACATTTAGATTTGTTACTTAGTTATTTATGGTAAATACTTAATCGTCACATGCATTTAAACTTTAAGGGTATCTACCCTAACAAAAATCAAACTGGAAGAGTATTTTGTAAAAGTGATTTGTTAAGTAAATTTATTTTTGCCTTGTACATTGTAAATAATAAATTAATTTTTTTATTTTAAAGAGAAAATTAGAGGTATGAAAACATTCCTGAAATCATGCCCCAAGAAAATATTATCATTCAACTTTTAGCAAACAATTAAAAAATAACCTCATGCTTGTCATACTATCCGCAAACTTTTCAGTACTCATTAAACTAACTGAGATTTTAATGGAAACAAACTTAGCTAAAACAAGGCGATAAGATAATAAATGAGAAAGGTGTAGTTAAAACAATAACCATTTACGAAAAAGAAACATGACTAGATTTATAAAGAAACAAATAGGAGTTTCATGCACAATAAACACAGAAGTAGGTGCAGTTTTAGCAGCATTAAGGAATAGTTATGACATTACTACACCTGAAGATTATCAAGATATTACCCTCCAACAATCTCTAAAATCCTTAAGATCTCTAATTTTCAATCCCCAACAGGAATGGCAATTTATAGATCCTTCAATCTACCTCTC
>JAIUZE010003315.1:0-37734 GCA_022085475.1 Heliosperma pusillum | reverse complement strand
GTTGTTGGTTGATTGTGTGATGTTGTGCTGTTAGCGTCACACTGAGGACACTGTGACATTTCGGTTTGGGGGAGAGTCTTTATTTATGTTGTGTGTTTTATTTCTGTTGTGTGTTTAGTTTAATAAAAAAAAAATTCATAAAAATTGAAAAATTTACAAAATCCAAAAACATGTTTTTATTTTATTAGGTCGAGTCTTGGTGAATTGAATTACAATGATGATAATTTGCATTGTTTTTGCATTTGAATCCCAAATAAGTTATCCATGTACATTGTTTTGACTTACTATTTTTGAAAACAAAAGCTCATATTACAAGTCTTGACCGTTTTTGACATACCTTATGCTAATTAGATTTTGCAATTTTTGTTGGTAAACCACTTAAAATTCTGAGGTCTATAGAGCTTCGTAGGCCAGGAACATCAATAAACTGGTTTCATTGTTTTTAGGCTTGAGTGTGGTACTCCTTGTGGAATGTGTAACATCAAATTGCATAAGTGTGACATTCGTTTCTTGATACTATACGCGTTTGTTTGATAAGTGCATGATGAAAGGTGGTTCTTTTTGTTCAAATAAGCCTCACATAGCCAAAAAGACTTGATTTTATACCCTTATTATTGAGTTCTCTATGTTTAGCCCATTTGAGCCTTTGTAGCCTGTTTCATAACCTATCTAATAGCTACATTCCTAGAACTTGCCTACCTTATCGGGACTGTCGCAGTTGCATGTTTTCCTTGTCTACTATGGTTGGGTCGGGATTTCAAAGAGAATATCATTGGGTGTAGCAAGTATGTTGGCAATTGTGTCATTTAATCCCTTTGTTGAGAAAAGTTGTGAAGCAAAAGAAAAGAAAAAAAAAATGATGAAGAAAAAAAAAAAAAAAAAGATTTGATTTGAAAAAAGAAGAAAAAGAGAAAAAGAAAAAAAAAAATATGTTACTTCATTGAATTATTCAAGGGAAAATGAAAGGGAATTTACTAGAGTCTAATGCATATTTAGAGAGCAATTTCGATCTCTCTCTTGCGTTGTCAAAGTTTAAGATGATTTCTCTAGTTGGTGTTGGTTTGTGCTAGTCTTGTAGATTTGTTTTGGTAAAGTGTCGCTGCGATTACCGATCTTAGCCCCACATACCCAAACGTGCCTTGGCACAATCCACTTCTATACCTTCACCCATTAGCTTCTCTTTTTGTCCTGATTCATGTACTTTATAGCGAATGCGTATTAGTTGGGGAAATTACTATCACATTAGAATGCATGCATGTTTCATAAGTTGAGTGAGTGTTTCTATTTCTTTCTATCTTCACAAAACTCACCTTTACATAAACTTATGAGTGTTTGAGTGAATCCGCGAGAATCCGACAAATTGAGCCTTGCAAGATTGAAAGGTATTTGGTTTTTGTCTATACTACGGTATCATGTAAAATCTTGGAGTATGAGCTGCGTTTTCTACTTTCCCGTACCTTTGAATTTGTTTTATTGGTACAACTTGGTCATTACTTTGTTATAGATATGGATAGCTTGGGATTTGTATGTGCATTGACATTAGCTTTGAGTTTTTCATTCACCATTTGTATGTTTATCTTTGTATGTGTCGAGTGCTTTGCTTAGGGACAAGCAAATGATTGGTTTGGGGGAGTTTGATGATCACTATTTATATACATATTTTATGCTTCCCTTAGACACAAATAACTCGATTTACCGTCTTTCCTTGCTTATTCTATGCTATTTTAGCTAGAATATCGATTCTGCCGCTTTTGTTATGTTTTAATGCAGATTGGATGCATTTGGAGCTTTTTGAGTAGATATGGAGCATGGTGGAGTTGGATCGTAGAAGCTAGGCACGGAAATCGAGGAAGAAAAGAAGAAGAAATAAAGGAAAGTCGAAGAATCAAGCCTAAATGAGGGCTGCTCGACCGAGCAATGGTCTCTTGCTCGATCGAGTCGGTGTCAGGGCTGCTCGATCGAGCAGAAGTGCCTTGCTCGATCGAGCAAGCTATTTTTCGGCGGCTTTTTCGTGTTTTCCTTATTTTTAACCTAATTAGTAGGATCTTTTGTATTATAAAAAGAAAGCTCGTCTTTCTTAATTAGATATGCTTTGACATACTTTCATATACTTTCATATGCTTTTTATGCTTGAATGCTTGAATATTAGAAACCCTAATTTAGTTTGCTTGCCTCCGGATTTTATTCATCAAAGACGATTGTCTTTAGTTCAAGCTTGTAATCGGTATTCTTAATCTTTCTTTGTTATTCAGTTAATTGCTTCTTGTTCTTTAATTATTCTTTGTTCATCCTTTCATTATTGTTAATCATGTTTACTTTATTTATTATTGTTGTTGTTTATATCGTTATGAGTAGCTAAATTCCTTTCTAGGGTTGAAAGAGGATCTAGGATTGTTAGAAGGGGTAGATTGATTAATTGAATTGCAATTGCATGGTTATCGTTTGATTATCGTTTTAATTCTAGTTGTTTGATTACTAGCCAGGATTAATTAACTAGTCTCGCGAATTAGGATTGACACCGACCGGGTTAAGACTAAGATAGGCTACGATAATTGAATAGAACTCGTTTAATGATAGCGATCGCATTTTAAATTGTAGATCTAAAGGGCATAATTGAATCGACCGATCTTGTGACCTTAGATAACTTTATTGCATGATAATTGACTTCATCCTTACCCCTGAACAATAATCCTAGTGAACCTGAGACCCTAGACTTTTAATCTCATTGTTTTCAACCTTATTAGTTTGTTATTGCTTATTATTAGTTGTTATTAGTATTAGTTGTTATTGTTTACTTTATTTGTTGTTATTAAATTGCTATTAGCTTAGAAACCACAATCAAAACCAAGAAATTGTTACTTTAGAGACAAGCTTAGTTTAACAGATTAGAATACTACCGCCTCCCTATGGATTCGATACCTTGCTTACCGCTGACTATTAGTTAGTAGTGAATTAGGTTTTACTTTGATTAAGGTGACGCGACTTTACCCTTATCAGAATTCTTAGAAATAATAATAGCACTCGTATTATCACAAAAAACAGGCATACAACCAACATTAACACCATAATCACATAGTTGTTGCGTTAACCAAAGTAGTTGAGAACATACCAGTCCTGCAGCGATATATTCGGCTTCTGCAGTAGATAAAGCAACCGAATTTTGCTTCTTTGAGCTCCAAGTTATTATGCATGGTCAAACAAACGTAGCGAATCCAGAGGTACTTTTTCTATCTAAGGAACATCCTGCATAATCTGCATCTGAATATCCGACTAGATCAAAATTACACTCAAGTGGATACCACAAATATAAATTAGATGTACCAATTAAAAATCTCAAGATACGTTAAACTGCAATCATATGTGACTTTTTAGGACATGATTGAAATCTAGCACATACACTTACGCTGAACATAATGTCAGGTCTACTTGTAGGTAAATATAATAAAGAACCAATCATACCTCGATATGTAGTCTCATCTACAGACTTACCATTTTCGTCTAAGTTCAACTTTTTATCAGTTACCATAGGTGTGTCCATTGGATGAGCGTTCTCCATACCAAATTTTCTGATTAGCTCCTTGACATATTTTCGTTGGTGAATCTGTATTCCTTCCTTAGTTTGTTGAATTTGCAATCCTAGGAAGAATTTCAATTCTCTCATGCATCATGCTCATTTCAAATTCTGAGGTCATTAGATCTGAAAAATACTTGCACAATTTATTGTTAGTAAAAACAAAAATAATATCGTCTACATAAATTTGAGCAACAAGTAAATCAGAACCCTCGGATTTTAGAAATAGGGTTTTGTCGACAGGTCCTCTTTTAAAATTATTTTGCAATAAAAATTTGGACAGTTTGTCGTACCAAGCCCTAGGCACTTGTTTCAAACCATATAAAGCTTTATCGAGTTTAAAAACATGGTTTTGAAATTTGCTATTCAAAAATCCGGGAGGTTGTTCAACAAAAACCCCTTTCTTGCAAATAACCGTTAAGAAATGCAGTCTTAACGTCCATTTGGTACAGTTTCATTTAGGGGTGTTCATTCACGGTTCGGTTCACCGAACCGGTAAATAAACCGGTTAACCGGTCAACTGGTTCGTTAATTATATGAACCATTTCAAATCGGTTACATACAGTTCGGTTCACCGGTTTAACCGGTTCGGTTCACCAGTTTAACCGAAACCGAAACCGATTCATATTTATATTTATTTAAATTATTTTGAAAACAAGAACCCTTTATATTTAATTTGCCTAAAAAATTTCACATAAAAATAAATCCAAAATCAAGGGAAAATCAAATAAAAATAAAATACCAGAGGAATAAAAAAAAAATTCAAAACAAATGAAAGAACATTAAGAATCAAACTCATATTACAAACAAAAAAACCAAAATCAAATCATACAAACTAATACTAAAACAGTAGTACCACTATAATCAATGAACAACACTTTATAAAGTGAACAACGACGACAACAGAAGGTGCGACGACGACGACAACATAAGGGCACGACGACGGCGACGGCAACAGAATGACACAGTGATGCCGATGGCGACGGCAACAGAAAGGCGCGGCGACGGCGATGAAAAAATGAACGGCGGCGGTGAAGAAATGAACGGCGGCGACGGCAGTGAAGAGATGAACGGCGGCGATGGAGTAGCTAGGTGAAAGGATGCGATGAGATTATATTTTCATTGGGATTTGATTAGATTAAGATGAGAAGATGATAAAGAATGAGGGAATGAAAGGCTCTGTGAGTTTAGAGAATGAGAGATGAGAAATATGAATTAGGTTTTATTTCTTACTTTTGGGCCTAGCAAGCAAACCAGTCCATCTTTGAACTTATATTAGTAATTCGGTTCGGTTTTTGTTAACCGCGGTTACCAAAAGTCGAACCGAAACCGAACCGGTTTTGGTAGGATTGAAGCGGTTCGTTTCACCGAACCGAATTCGGCATTCGGTTCGGTGAAACGAACCTAAAAGAAGAGCTGTTTTCGGTTCGGTTATTATGGTTCGGTTAATAATGAACACCCTTAGTTTCATTCCTTTATGAGCTGCGAAGGCGATAAGCAAGCGAATAGCTTCAAGTCTTGCTACAAGTGCAAATGTCTTGTCATAATCAATCCCTTCTTGTTGATTATAACCTTGAACGACCAATCGAGCCTTGTTACGAACTATAACTTCTGAATCATCCAATTTATTTCTGAATACCCATCGAGTACCAATCACAGTTCGATTTGAAGGTCGTGGCACAAGGTGTCAGACTTTATTAGGTTCAAACTGTTGAAGCTCCTCTTGCATTGCTACAATCCAGTCGGATTCTGCAAGTGCTTCTTTGATGTTGGTAGGCTCTATGGTAGACAGAAAAGAATAGAATGAACAAAAGTTATTTAATGTTCGCCTAGTTTGAACTCCTTTATTCAAACTTCCTAGGATACTATCCATAGGATGAGAACTCTTATATTTCCATTTCTTAGAGTTCCTAGGCTCATCAGCATCTGATGAACTCTCACTTTCCTCAAATGATTCAGAGTCAAGATTGGTTCCCCCTAAGTTGGACTCTGGGGTTATACCTGAAGTTGGTACAACTTCAGTTACAAAATCTTGATCTGGGTTCAAAGTTATAGAATCATCAGTTATAACTTCGGTTTCTTTTTCCTTATTTTGAGAAGAGATATTCGTATCATCAACAATTATCTCAGTTCTCTTTTCAAGGTCATTTGCGGATTTATCAAGTTCATCATTGATTCCTTCAATAACTTCTTCATTGATTTCTGGCACGTCATCCCTTGAAAGGCGAAAGTCGGGATCATTCATGTCTTCTTCTTCATTCTTTTCAACTTGCTCAGGCACATTATCTTCATCAAATATAACATGAACACTTTCTTCTATGCACAAAGTTCTTTTGTTAAAGACTTTAAAAGTTTTACTATGATTAGAGTAACCAACAAACATAGCTTCGTCACTTCGTGGATTAAATTTGCTTAAATTACTTTTTCCATTACTATGGACAGAACATTTACTACCGAAGCAACGAAAGTGAGCTATATTGGGTTTTCTCCCTCTTAAAAGTTCATAGGGAGTCTTTTTGAGAATTGGTCTAATCATAGCTCTATTGTGCACATATCATGCAGTACTAATGGCTTCGGCCCAAAAGTTCTTAGGAAGGCCACTACACAAAAGCATAGTGCGGGCCATGTCCTCTAATGTTCTATTCATACGTTCCACGACACCGTTTTGTTGTGGGGTTCGTGGTGCAGAAAAGTTATGTCCTACACCATTCTCCCTACAATATTCTATAAAAGCTTGATTATCAAATTCGGTGCCATGGTCCGTACGAATGGAAACTAACTTTTTATCATACTTGTTTTGGGCAAGCTTCATTAGTACCACAAACTCATTGAAAATTTCATCTTTAGTAAATAGAAATATAGGTCATACATACCTTGAGTTGTCGTTGACTAGGACAAATACGTACCTTGATCCACCGCGGCTTCTAACTTTCATAGGTCCACACAAATCCATGTGTACCAACTCAAGTGGACGCTCTGTACTTACTACTCGTTTTGGTTTGAATGAAGATCTAACTTGTTTACATTGGGCACATGAGTCACACATCTTTTCTTGTTCGAATTTGATTGAGGGTAAACCCTCAACTAAATCCCATAATTTGAGTTTCTTTAAAATTGTTGGACTGATGTGTGCAAACCTCTTGTGCCACAAGCATGAATCATCCACAGTAACTTTCATGAACGTAAAGGAACTTGTAGTAACTTTATTTAAATCAATCATTTACACGTTTCTTTTACGTAAGCCTTCTAAAATAACATTACTAGTACCTTCAATTATGATGCGACAAACATTTGAATGAAAAACTACTTTATTGTCTTTGTCACATAATTGAGAGATACTTAGCAAGTTATGTTTAAGACCATCTACCAGATACACATTATTAATAGCATGAGAAGGAGATATACCGATCTTACCTACACCGATTATTTTGCCCTTCTTGTTGTCTCCAAAGGTGACCTTGCCACCGTTGAAGGGCTCTAGTGAAAGAAAAAGATTCTTGTTTCCAGTCATGTGTCTCGAACACCCACTGTCGAGATAACATAGATTGTTTTCTTTCACTATTATCTGCAAGAGAATCAAATACAGCTTTTAGGTACCCACGCTAAGTTGGGTCCTTTGTGGTTAGTGACTTTATATAATTGATCCTTCGTAACCCATAACTGTCTAACAATTCTTTTATTCTTAACATAGGGTTGTCTAGGTTTATTATAGTGTTTTCTATTGTTGCGACGCACACTAGGTTTAAATGTCTGCTTCTGATTCACATATTGTTTTGATTTTGAAGGTACAAATGTGTAATCGAAAGTTATGTCATAAAACCATCTGAACTCATTATTTCTACACTCATCACGTTGAGGCTCAGGTTCAGACTCATTAATACTAGACACGTCATGTTCTATAACAAAATCAGTTTAATTTTTGTTAGTCGTTGACATATTTAGCGCAATTCTCTTTAACATGACCATTGTGACCACAATAATTGCAAATCAGATATTCTGAAAGATCTATGTACTTCCTTCTTCTGAAATCACGGTCAGAAGGAGTGGATTTGCATTTATCATGGTCTCTACGACTATAACATTCATGTCCTAGACCCATCTTCATGTTATTGTTAGACTGTTCGGTAAGGAAGTCTAAGAGCTTCTGACTTCCTTCCCATTTATCATGAACTTTTAGTGCATGTAGGAGCAATTCCTTCAAAGACTGAATTTCTTTTTCACATAACGAATGGTCTACATTGGAGTCTTTGGAGGGATTGATCTTTTTAAAGTTTTTACGAAAATCGTTAAAACGTTTGTTCAAGATAAATTTCTCCTCATTATGTTGATCTTTGGCTTGGGAGAATTCAGCCTTTATATCTTTCAATTGTTGAGAAAGAAAAGAGTTTTCTTTCTTGTGATCAATGATAGCAACTTCCTTTGCCTTAGCTTCAGGTTTTAAAAGCTCATTGACTTTCTTCAATTCTAAAGTTATAGCTTCATTAGCTATAACTTTGGCTTGAAGATGCTTAATGTTGAGTTTTAACTCTGAGATTATGGCTTCATTAGCTATAACTGTAGACTCAAGAGCTTCTTTCTCATCATTTGTCATGTCTGAAGTTGTAGCTGAAGTTGCCATAACTTTAGACTTGAGCTTTTTAGCTTTGGCCTTTAGAAGTTGGTTTTCCTCAGCAATGTCAAGAATTTGTTCCTTAAGATCTTTTAATTCAAGACTCTGTTCATGACAATGATCTAAGGTTTCTTCAAAATACTTAATTAAAGACTTTTTAGACAACTTCTTAACTTGCCTTTTATTTATTTTTTTGGTGCAAATGTAAGCTTTGATTAAAACGACAATAAACCATCCAATTACAAGCCTTTTACAAAACTAGTATCATAACCCTATCAAACAACCACTCTAAAAAACTGATAAAAAGCATTAAGTTACATAAGTTGTCTATTTCTACACCATATAATATCATCTCTCTTTAAACTACCAAGCTCAAGCTGCGTGAGTCTCAACTTTGCTTGCACACATACACCTTGTATCATCACTTCAGGCCTCTGGACAATAGCATCCAGCCTGCACTTGTTCCTGCAATTCCAGATGCTGTAGTACACAGCCACTACTAGTGACCAGTACACTTTTCTGATGAACCATGTCCCCCATCTCAGTCTGAGCAATGCTGCAGGAGAATGATCATTCATAGACCTGATCTGCATCCTATCATCTAAACAACTAAAACACTTCCTTGCAAAACAGCAACCCTGGAACAGGTGAAGGTGATCCTCAGAGATGATCCCACACAGAAAGCAGTTTAAATTTCCTGTAAACCCCCTTCTATGCATCCTATCCAGAGTAAGTAACCTCCCTTTGACAGCCAGCCAGTAAATGAAACAATGTTTTGGAATGTTAAGCCTGCTCCAAGTGATTCCAAACCAATCCACTCTAGAATTATCATTACCATCCAACCAATTGTATCCTTTAATAATGGAGTAACCATCCTCTTCCCGCCAGTCATCAGATTGAAGCCCCTCTTTAAGAATCTCCTTGACTCCACAAATCTTTCTCCAGGCCCACGAGCTTGAACTGCTAGGACTGTAAGACATCCAATCCCTCCCTTTCAAATATATCTTATCTATCCATTTAATCCAAAGGTGATCCTTCTTAAGCATAATCCACCAAACTAACTTCCCAACTGCTGCAATGTTCCATTTAGTACTATCATAAATGCCTAGACCTCCTTCTTTCTTACTCTTACATAAAATATTCCAAGCTACAAGGGGAGCCTTAGAGTAACTTGCCTTTTAAGTTCAATATGACTAACCTCTTCATCATCTTCTGAATCTGGTTCTGAATCTGAGTTGCCGACAAGGCACATCTCGGATTCGCTCTCGTTGTCATTGTCAGAAATTAGGTCAAGACTGACGTTGCTGAGACACGGGTTGGCGACTTCTTATTCCTCTGACTCGTGGTCTTCTGTGTTTAGATCTCCCCAGCAATAAGCCATCATAACTTGCTTGAATTCCTTCTTGGTTTTGTCTCGTTGATTTTTGTCTTTGATTTTTTTCCATGTGGGGCAATCCTTAGTCATATGATCATTATCCCCACATTTGAAGAAACCACGACTTGAGAGAGACCCTTTTGACTCGATTGGCTTCTTATAAGATTTGTTAGTGTTATTGTTAAACGTTTTCCCTTGTGGTTTATTAAAGAATTTTTTCTTAAAACGTCTAGCAATTAACACTGTGTCATCTTCATGATCCGAGTCATGTTTTTCACTAGACTCAGCTTGCAAAGCCACTTTCTTACTATTACTATCATTTGCCTTATCCTCATCAAGAGTAATCTCGTGAGCCATTAGGGTTCCGAGTAGCACTTGATAAGATAGGTTAGATAGATCTTTACACTCCTCATTTACCGTCACCTTAGGTCTCCATCGTCTAGATAGACTTCTAAGGATCTTCCTGGCAATTTCCTCGGAGTCAAAAGTTTTTCCAAGATTTTTCAATTCATTAATGATACTAGAGAAACGAGTGGACATGTTGTCAAGCGATTCATTTTGCTCCATAGAGAACAATTCGTATTTTCGCATTAATAAAGCAATGCGTTGCTTTTTGACAACAGTTGTCCCCTCATAGGCTAACTCTAAACCATCCCATATTTCCTTGGCAGTAGAGCTAGATGAGAAACGGTCAAACTCAGTAGAAATCATGCCGTTTTGCAACAGGCTGACAGCTTTTGAGTTTTTCTCAGCTTTCTTATAATCTGCCTCAACATAGTCATCTTCTTTCTTTTCGATGGAAGTGCCAGTAACAGATCCAAGCATGATCTTATTAGGGCCATTCTTAATGATTAGCCAACACTCCCAATCGTTACCCTTTATGTAATGGGTCATCATATTTTTCCACAAACTGTAGTTCTTCCCATTGAATACGGGACACTTCAGATGTTTGGAATCTATTAAAATAAAATTAAATGCAGCGGAAAATAAATAAAAAATAAAAGGATAAAACGGATCAGACTCCTTGCTGTAAGGGAATCAAGAGCACGAGGCTCTGATACCAATTGTAGAGTCTATTGATCGAATACGAAAGAGGAGGGTGAATTGAGTATTAAAAACTAGCACCACTTTTTTGATTTATATGATATGTAATTAATTATTTGATCTTATAGATTAAAATCAACTAATTAATTAATCAAAGTAAGCGTAAGTAACGAAATAACGAAAAGTAAAGAGAGTAGAGAGAGAGGCACACGGATTTTTGAAGTGGTTCAGTTTCACACGTTGAAACCTACGTCCACTATTCTCGATTAATAATTCTTAGTACCTTTCTACGGATTACAAAAATTATCAACCCACTCGTATAATCAACTATGATTATAACTCAAGGTAAGTATCGCTAAATACCCTATACTATCTTACGTTAATAAGAAAGTACAATATAACTCACACAGATTCTCGTTAAAGAATTATAAGATTATGTGATGTACTATTATCCAATAACGTATTTCACGCGAGCGATTGACAAAGATTGATGCACGACTCTTTTGAAAAACAAACACTAAAAATAATAAATATTTTGCTCAAGGTTTGCTTTAAAAACGATTTTGGAAAATTCTCTCAATGAGTATGAGTGTGTCGTGTATTTCGTGTATCTCATGCTTGAGATGGGAAGGAGTATTTATAATAAAAGCATAGGAGATCTAAAACCCTAGCTTAATATTTAACAAAGATATTTATCTTTAATATCTTAAAATAATATTTACATTATCTTTTAGAAATATCTTTATCTCAAAATATTATTTGCTTTATCTTTTAGAAATATATTTATCTTTAATATCTCAAAATATTGTTGTAAAGATATAGTAGAATCCTAGATTAAGGTAAACAAGGAAACAAGCCTAGGTTGGCCGAATTTCCTATCCACACGAAACCCTAGGAGCACGCAACCCTAGGAGGCACAATCCTAGGTTTACACGAAACTCTAGGTGGCTCAAACCCTAGGTGGGCTTATTAGGTTAACAACAAATTGAGATAGAATATATTAGAAACCCTAGGTAGCATGACAACCCATAAGTTGTATTACTAATCAATAGAATCTCATAAAGATATTCTCTATTAAAACTTTTGATAAATATAAAAATACTCTTTCACTTTTGAAAACATTTAAAACATTTATTTCCAAAATCAAGCATCAACATTTATCGTCCGAAGTTATAGGCTAAAGCTATAACTTTGAACTTAAAATCACTTGAATGGAATAGTTACCGAATGACGACCTATACTATCTAATCTTCACAAAGATCTTCACTATATGGATCATCTCTTCATCTTGATCACAAAGACCCTTCATCTTGAGTCTTGTGTTATTTGAGGTAGATCTTGCTTGAAACGTTTTTCTTCAAAGTTATAACCAATTAGCTATAACTTCCATGTAAACTTCCAAAGTTATTGCTGAAGTTGTTATAACGTTGTCTCACAGAATGCTTCAAAGTTATGCCTGAAGTTCTTATAACTTTAATTTTCTTTCTTGTAATTGTTGTTAGCTATAATAAGACTAAAACACACAATTACACGCATATGATATATCAAGTAAAGCACATTATCAAGTAAGCACATGTCATTATCAAAACTATAAAATAGATCAAACAGTTAACCCAAGACCCGAAAGCGGCCCGGAATTGCCTGACCCGAGGATGACCCGAAACCCAAATTGACTCTACCCGACGTAGACCCGACCCGAACCTTGACTGACCCGAAATAGACCCGACCCATAGACGACCCGATTTGAAATGATCCTAAATGACCAAATTTATTGTGATTAGAGGTGATAAACTGATAATGAGACGAGACAGCCAACGTGCAACTCAAGCTCGGCTTGGTCGAAGTCGGCCCGTGCGAGTTTGACTCGACGCAGGGCTTGACTTGAAAACTAACTTGATCATTTTGACCTGAAAATGGCCTAAATAAATCGGATATGAATCTAAAATAACCCGACCCTAAATGACCCATACCCAAAATGGCCCAAACCCAAAACTGACCCAAACCCGAAAGTGACCCGACCCGACCCGACCCAAAAGGTTGAGCAAACCCGATATGACCCGACCCAAACCCGACCCGTTTGACCCATTTTCCAGGTCTACCCCGCCCATTGACATCCCTATTCAAGCCCATTGACATCTCTATTCAAACTAAATAAATATTTGGGAAAAATAACTATTAAATGGCTAAACTGAATACGTCTTTTAATATTACAATCATTTAATTTATATTACAATCATTTAGTTTAAAAATTAATAAAAAAAAATTACAACCAGACCTGCCCAGCCCGCCTCACCGTCCACCTAATCGGGCCGGTTCAGGGCCTAGTGTTGACCAGCCCGGCCCTTCTAGCTCAGCCCGTATCCAGCCCGAGTTGTGGGCTCTGGCTCCCCCCCCCCCCCACAGCCCGGCCCGCTGACAACCCGGATTGGCTCGGTGCAGCCCGGCCCAATGTACAACACTAGCTATAAGTCACCTTCTCATCATTTCTTGTACTTCTACATTTCTACTCTCACAATCGGTTAAAATATCATACTTTACACCCCTTATCATCCGAGCCCACAATCAGTTAAAAAGTCCTAAAATGGCGGGTCGAGATAGAAAAATGGAACCCGAGCCCGACCTCGGGCTTGGCGGGGCAATGGGCAGCCTAGACCGAGTTGACTGGAAAAATCCTAAAATCAATTTAAAGTTTCTTGTTCGGTCAGAAAATATAGAGACTATTGGGAATAAAGGATTCGAATGAGATGAATTTTGTATATGATTATAACTTTCAATATTGAATTTACTTTTTACTTTATTCGTTGAATTCTTATACTCCCTCCAATGTGTTAGCGCAATGATAACGTCACAACTATTTTTGTTAATATAATTCAATTCGTGAGAGAGTGAGTGAATAGTAAAATCTCCATATAAAATCACTAACTCTCATTGAAGATGGTATAAGGCGGGTTGGGTTGCCTTTCACAAACCAAGTGAGTTTCCACTTACCGGTCCACCTGCCTCTTTGTGAGAGGCAACCCGACTCGTCTTCATTGAAGACAAATATGTCCATCTTCAATGAGACTTGCTGCATATAATTAGCTTGTATTTGAGTGACATTTGTAAAAACGGTAATGGAGTTATCATTGCCCATAGTTTATTTCTTCCCATTTGACCCATTTGTTTGGTCAAGATTTTAGTATTTTGCACAACAAAATTAAGGGTTTTTTTTGTCATACACAACCATTAAAAAACTTTTTCTTCCAAACACCACCTTTAAAAAAAACTATTTATCAAACACAACTTTTAAAAACCATTTTTTGTTCAAACACGACAATTTGGCCAGATTCCGTCCACTTAATTGATTTCCGACAATTAAAATGTCTAGCACGTGTGAACCTTGTTTAACTTTCTGTTTTGTTTTCCCTTCATTTCCCTTCCCTCTCCTTTTCATTTTCCCTCCATTTTTCTATAAATCTCTTTCTATTTACACAAATTCTCATTTAAGACAGGACGACCCGTCTAAAAGCTTTAGACGGGTCGCCGCTTTTAGACGGGTCGCCCCGTCTTAAGCAAGACATGTTGTTCTATTTAATACCCACCAAACACTCTTTCTCTCCCTACCTTTATCTTTCTCACTTTTAACCCCAACCTCTTTAAAATTGATCTGCGTTAATAATGTCCAGTAGCAGCTCACTTTCTTCGTCAACAACTCCGCTCCTCAAATGTCGTTGTGTAATTCCTGCCTCTTTGAAAACTTCTATGACGGAAAGAAATTCATGTAAAAGGTTTTTAACATGTAAGTTCTATCACCCGGAAACTGGAATGCGTGGTTGCAAGTGAAACTGTTTGAAGTGGGTTGACGATCCCATGAACAATTGAGGGTTTGAAGTCGGAAATTGCGGAACGGAAAATGATATTGGAGCGATTAGAAGACCAAAAGTGTTGTTGTGAGGCTAAAATAGAGGAAATGATTGTGAAATTGAAACTTCTACGGAAGATGAATAAAAGATGAATTTGATTGCAAGTGAGTTCAATCAACAAAAAGCAAACACTAACTTAATATTTTAGCAAAAAAACCCAATCAGTTTGATTGCATGTGAGTTCAATCAACAAAAATCCCCAATCAACAAAAATCCTCAATCAGGTTTCTTTCGATAAACATAAGATAATGATATGGATTTTGTTCATTAATATATAAAAAACTAATAGTTAAATAGATATTAAGATGGTTTTGTCAAAGAGAGAGGTGAAAAGGAAGAGTGAAAGTGAAAGAATTTAGAGA
Source organism: Heliosperma pusillum (assembly GCA_022085475.1). Lineage (NCBI taxonomy): Eukaryota > Viridiplantae > Streptophyta > Magnoliopsida > Caryophyllales > Caryophyllaceae > Heliosperma > Heliosperma pusillum. Next base: position 22,871 of record JAIUZE010003315.1, on the reverse strand, counting down.
GAGAAATAAATTGTTTACACGTGATAAACTAACTAATGCTGGCTCATCGCCGACTTTCTTTAATGTTAGTTAAAGTCCGGCCAAATTGTCTTGTTTGGACAAAAAATAATTTTTAAAGGTTGTGTTTGATAAATCGGAGTAGTTTTTTTAAAGGTGGTGTTCGAAATAAAAAGTTTTTTAAATGTTGTGTTTGAAAAAAAAAATCCTAAAATTAAGATACAAATACACCACAAATGGGGTCAAAGTAACATATTGAAAACCCAGTAGTTAAACTTAAAAGAAAAAAAAATTGTTGGAAGTCAACTACAACAACGAGATTCACAACAAACACAAATAATTTGCAAATTCTTATTTCAGACGGAACATTTCCGTCTGAAAAACAAGACGGAATTATGTTGCCACTTTTTGATAAAATGTAACCACAGCTTATATCAACTTGTTTTCAATAGTGGTTACATCTAACTGTAAAATGGTTACAAAATCCCGTTTTATTATTTCAGACTAAAATGGTCCGTCTGAACTAAGATCAACTGCAAATAATTTGTATGGAGCATACTACAACTGTCATTTGTTATTGTTAATTTGTTATACACAAAATTCACAAAATGTGATTGAAAAGTATGACAATTTTTACCAGGACAAACAAATGATTGAAACGGAGGGAGAATGATAAAATTAAATATATTTTGTAACTATTACTCCATATCTAACAAATAAGAATTTATGAATGAAAACGTTTAATCATAAAATGGTCATGATTTATTTTGCTATAAGTTGTGAGTTGTGACCCGTAACAAGAGAGAGCAATACAAGTTAGAAAAACCGATATACGGAGTAGTATATATATAAATGAGATAAAAGCACCTCACCTATTATTTATCCAATTAAATCCATATGATACAGCAGCGGGGTTAGGATTCTGCATGAATCCGATATTTTGAACAAGATTCTCGGTAATACACATGACTTATTGTTACATCTAATTTTTCTCTGATTCACATACCTATTTGAGGTGGAATACTTTTATACCTAGGACTAGGATTTAATTTCCTCACTTCTACTCCCTATTTGTTTTACTATAAAATCAAATAATATCCCAACAATTCAACTCACATCACATTCTTTCTCTAAAACTCGACTAACTCTGCAAACTAGATAGAAGATACTAAAGGTCCCATCTTTTTTTATTTTATTTTTATTTTTGTGGATACCAAAGTTTGATCTTGTGTTTGACTTTTAATTGTTATAATAATATATTTGTTGTATTGGTGTCAAATGATCCAAATAAAGGGGATTTGAACCCAATAGGTTATAGGTTAAGATCTCTTTCTGTATTTCATTCATCGTTAATATAAACAAAGTTGTCATCTTTCCCAAAACAATTTTTCATCAGGGATTGAAATTGAATTTGTGGTTGATATATATATTTCGATGAATTGATGTGCAGGAATTTAAAGTGTTTGAGAAGATGGGGTTAAGTATGAAGCAAATGGCTCTTCTTACAACATCCTTTGGCGTATTGTCTTTCATATGTGGTGTCATTGCTGAAAATAAAAAGGTATTATATTTAATCATACTTCAAGTCTCATTCAAGACGGACATATCCGATCTTCAATGAACACGGGTCGGATTGGCTCTCACAACCTTGGTTTCCCACTTGCCTTTTTCTGTGAGGCAACCACCCGACTTGTCTTCATTGAAGACACATATTCCCGTCTTCAATGAGAATTAGTTTTAATCTATGTGCTTATGGGAATTCAGGATTGTTTCTTTTAATTGGTTTTGGATTGTTGTGTGTAGATGATTACTTAACCAAATATGACCATTATTTTGCTCAAAAATTCTGTCTTTTGAGATGTAATTGGTGTTGTATCATTCCATGGTTTTGTGCATCAACTATTTTGTGTATTTGTTTGCCTAGTTCAGGCTAATTCTGAGTTAAAAACAAGCTGGTTTCTGTCGTATACGATGTATTGGATATTGCTTATGTGCTCTTTTTCTTGGAATTTGGCCGATGTAGTCACCTTTACAATTACAACTTAACGAGTTCTCATTAAGTTTACAGTTAAGCTGGGACATGAAGAGTGGGGTTAGAGGGGTCACATACTCTGATATTTACATGGTCTATTGTGTGTAGTAGACTACCGTTAAGGCGTTAATGATAATGTGCGCTTTTCACCAAACTGGCAAATCATGTGTGGTGTTTAAATTCCCATGTTTTGGGATTATTCATATCGACAATTTTGTGTAGGTAATGCATGTAGTGCTGGTCCTTGCAAGTTCAACTGTGTTAGTGTATACTTGAATTAGGGTGACGGTAGAACTTTTGTCATTTAGGCTGATCTAGCTGAATTATGGGTGAAAACATATGACTAATTTCTTTTTTTAAGACAACAGTAAGAACCCACAGCCCCTACTTTCGTGTGCACCAGTTAAAATTATGCTGGCCTGCTTTATAGAGTGTAGAGACTATAGACCATTCACAAATACATACCACTCAAGCCGTTTGTTCCAACAAGGGTTTGGAACATGAGTGTAAGACTCACGGGCATTGGGCAAGTGTAATTTTCTGCCAGACCATGTGGAGAAATTTGTGCCAATTTGCAGTGCTATACTTGCTGATAGTCCTTTGTTCCGGTTTATGTTTTACCGTGACATTATAAAAGCCCGTGTTGAGCTATCCCGCACCTGTAAATTCCCACGTCTGTTTACATTCTTAATCATTGTAAAGTTTACTGTTAATTTTCTTGCTGACAGCCTGCTGCTGGAACGCCAATTCCTGGGAAGGGTGTTGTCATCTGCAAATATCCTTCTGATCCAACTGTGATTCTGGGGTACATTTCTGTTGCGGGTTTAATTATATCAACTGTTGTAGGGTATATGTCAGTATTTTACCCCTACAACAAAAGGGCAATTCCATATGGCGCACTCTTCCGCGGTAAAACCATGTTGGTGTTCTTCAACATTGCTTGGTATGCATCTTCTTTATACTGCACTGTTGTAATGTTGTCATTTTATTAAATTCTTTTTCCTCAATTTCCCACTTTGGATGCTAGTCTAATAGTTCATGGCTAGGATTATGGGTCAGGTGATTCCAAAAAGAGTCAATACTAGGTCCAACAAAGTTCAGGCCAACCACGGGTCGACGGGGTCAAATTGGGTTTTGATTAGTTAAGTTCACCTAATTTGATTTCAAGTCAAGTTATTTAGGCCATTTCAGTTTTGCTGAGTCTAAAAACGATTGCTTTCCTTTGTTGTTTCACCTCCAAGCTTGTAGGCCGTGTCAATTTTTGATAGCTCTAAACATAGGTATGAATAGTTATAGCTGTAAACATAGGTACGAGGAGTTATCGCCTACCAACGTACTTCGGCTACTTGTTGGTCACTTCAGATTTGCTCGCTTGTCGAACATTGATATATCATGATATTATTGGATTTGCATGGAGACAGGTTAACTGCAGGACTAGCAGCAGCATTGCTTCTATGGCCAACAATCACAGAGCAATTCCATTTGAGTAGAACAGTACATTATGACATGACTTACAGCTGCCCGACTGCTAAAACAGGGCTCATTGGAGGGGGTGCCTTTGTATCACTCGACTCGTGCCTCTTCTGGTTGATATGCCTAATGTTGACAGGCAATGCTCGAGAAGATTACTTTGAAGAGACTGACGAGGCCATGAAAGGCGAGAAAACCCAAGTAATCAATGTTGATAAGTGATAACCCTCTTGGAACATGTTCATTCAAGGATTCTACCTGGCATAATGGCATCATTTTACCTAAATATTGCTTGCAAAAAATGGAAAAAAATTATTCACTGTTATTTACCATTAATTGCAAAAAATGGAAAAAAATTATTCACTGTTATTTACCATTAAATAATAAAGCTTGTATTATGCAACTACGGAAGTAACGTTTTAAAGATTTTGTATAGATTTCATTGGTCATAGAAAATTAGGAGAGGTAAGACTCCACCCAATTTGTCTCATCAACATATTTAAGATATGGAGTAATATTATTTTAGCGACTTGTTAAATCCCGTACACAATTTTACTTAATCCTACACAAATTATCAAAATTTTCCGACTTTGCCCCTTTCACTTTATCACCACAATTCTACCACAACCAAAAGAAAAAAAGAGCAAAGAGAACTCTGACGAACAACTAGGGGTGTTCACCGGTCCAAAACCGGACCGGACCGGACCGGTTCGACTCGCGGACCGGATACCCACTTTTTCCAAGACCGGAGACCGGACCGGCTAAGAAGGGACCCGGACCGGAACCCTTAAGGTCCGGTTTTTTTCCGGTTTGGACCGGACCGGTTATACGCTAAAAGGGAAATTTTAATTTTTTTAAAGTGTGGACCGGACCGGCCGGTCTGGACCACTTTTTGTTCACCCCTACGAACAACCACCGTCAGCCACTTGTTACTGACCACCCTTCACTCACCACCATCAACCACCGCGCCCTACCTCACCGTTCACCCACAACCGTCGGCCAACAACTGTGATTGCGGGCCGCGCCCTACGCCTCCTTACCCTGTCCCCCTCCTCACGAGTCCCCCTCACCCTCCGCCTCCGTTGCCGCCCTTGGTTGTACGTACCCTTCGCCGGCGCCCTAACCTGCCGCCCACACTAGACAAATAACCCATCACCACCACCTCCAACTAACAACCCCAATTGCAAAAAACCCTAATTGAAAAGCAAACATCCTAATTAAATTTGTTAGGGTTAATTCAAATAAACTAAAATTTATATAATTTAATCAATAAAATGAAACAATTACATGTTTGATTGTTAATCAGAATTTCATAGTTGAAGTTATTAAGACAATTTTGATTAGGGTATGAGATGGGGAAGAGATGATTTCTTTAGAGTAAGGGTAATATGGGAAACTTAATGGAAAAATGTGTTTGATTAAGTAAAATGTGTGTTGGACTTAATTGAAAAGCAAACATCCTAATTAAATTTTGTTATTGACTTGACTTCGGTTAATAAAGTGAAACTTTGAACAAGGATAACTTCAGATAATATTAAAACTCGGTAGAAAGTCCATGAACGTGCCATCAACCTACTTGCCTACTGTAGAACATAACTAGGTTTGATGTTCGGCCTTGTCCAGATTACTCTATTCACCATTTAGATATAATTCAAACATTTATCAATTAGGAGACATTCATTACTTTTGTTGTTAATATTATTACTTTCACGACATCACATGTTAATGTTAATACTAATAATTTTTTACATTCTTTGTTACTATTATTACTTTCATTGCTCCCGTCGTCATTATTTACTTTTACCACTCCCGCATTTAATACTATTGCTACTATTATTTTCATTACTCCATTCGCTCCGGCTATTGTTTCCTTACCTCACCATTCTCAATATCGTGTATCTCTCCCATCTTAAACAATTTCCTTGGGAATATATGGCGGCGTCACACTTCTCAGAAATTTCCCTTCCTTTCTCAGAAGTTTTTTCCCTTCCTTTTATGGCGTCTCGCTCACAAGGCATCTTCACACTTCTCGAAAATTTCCCCTCCTTCTCTGGCGTCTCGCTCACAACATCATGCCTGTTTTAACCAACATCTCCAAACGTGGAGCTCATGTTTGTACTCTTTGTGTTTTTTGCTCTCAAGAAAAAGAGTTTGTTGAGCATTTATTTAGATCATGTTCTATTATTCGCCGAAATTTGAGGTTTCTCCAGTCTCATAATTAACTCAATAGATAACAATGATAACATTCCTTTCTTAAGATGGTCGAGAGACTTTATTAAATATATTATCTCTGTCTCTGATAGTCTTGATAATGGATCCAGTATTTTTTCCGCCTTCTTACATTAATCTGGATGGTTCGCAACTCTATTATCTTTCACGACATGAACCTGAACCCGGACACAATTGTGCGTCTAGCTGATCAACTGACGGATTTGCATGAACAACTGCATCTTCTTTAGCGCCCTTGCATGAACAATATAATATGTTTCCTTCGTTACCAAGTACCTCATATGCATTTATTAGTACCTCTCTATCTTTCGTGACTAAGCCTTTGCTCGCTTCTGAGTTGATGTCTCTGGCTCTTTCTTGAGTCTGACATCTACACTTACCGTGAAGTCGTGAACGCTTCATCAGCTTTCTTGGCTCAACCATTTTCTCTTCTTCACACTATCACACTATGCGGGCATCTTACTCCCATAATATACCTTCAGTGTCAGTACCAATTTAAGTCTGGTTCACAGTTTCCAAGATTCACAGGTTGCTTTTAAACAATCGACACTGGAATGTCAGTCTAGCAACTGGCTAGGTAGTTCCCAGATTCCCTTGTTTATATTACTATCTACTCTTTGCTTCGTAATGTTTTATACGTTTTATGTTTCTTTATTCAAGTTAATCTTTGTTAAAAAAAATGGTTAATGATATTTCACTCAATTATTAGTAGATAAAAGACAAATAGTATTAGATAACGTGAGCTTAATCTAAGGGATATTAGTCATAATGAGAAGCCACTAGTGTTCAAACACATGCTTCATACTCAATAATTAATTAATTAGCAAAACATAATACGGAGTACAAATTAAAATTAAAATGCTTTCCCTCCTCTATAAGCTTTCAAATGTGTAGCTTTTCACCAAACATATACTCGTATGATATATGTTATGTCATTTTCTTATTACGGAGTATTACATATGAATTATGTATGTGAAATATGGCAGTTGTTAGCAATCAATCCTCAAGAGGCCAAGTGCCCACCTGTGCTTAGTTATTTGGGGACTACCATATCATCTCCACGTACTCTATCCATCACCCCATTCGCGTAATGGTTCTACACACCTACCCTTCCCAATTATTTGTGCACCCGTTTTCATTTGTGACGGGAATATTCGTTAAAAGCTTCTGACGAGTAGAAAAGATAAGTCATTTATGATTTCTTAAACTTATTTTATCGGGTAATATTTTTAACTCGTTAGAAACTTGTGACGAAGAAATCTATCGTAAGGGAAACTTATGATTATTTCAATCGGAGGCGGACCCACATACATGAATAGTGTAGCATCTCACTAATGAGTCATTAAATGACATTAACTCTAGGGTCGATAATTCTCTTCATTCCCCAACAATGTATCTCATATTCTCATTAACTCTCGATTCTTAAAGCATATTATAATCGCAAATTCTTCTGTAAGACTGTTGTATGGTGCGATCAGTTAACAATTATCACTTTTTGATAAATAATGACTATTTTTTAATAAATAGTGACCATTTTTTTCACTAAAAAATGACTTTTATTTTCAAGGTGATCACTATTTACCAAGAAGTGATCACATTTTGCAAAAAAACACGGTACTAGACCGTCGTACAGAAGAGTTACTTACTGTATTATAATAGGTGGATTACCAAATTGAGACATAACTTGGTCCGCTTAACATTCCCCCCTATCTCACTTTTACTCATCTCATTAATTCCATGCTCTGTTTTTCTCTCACTTTATTGTTCTTTCTTAAGTGTCTTATTGCTTTCCTTTTCCTTTTGCTTCCTCTTATATACACTTCTCTTTTCTCCTTTTCCATTCCACTCACTTCCATTTTTCTTCTCTCTACAACACCAATTATTTCTTCATTATTATTCCTTAAACACTTCAACACCCATTAACAAGTTTCCTTTTATAACTTTTTTTTAATAAGTATTTGATCATAAAAACAAGATTATTTGTCATTATGGCTACAATTATTCTTCTTTTCTTGTCAAAATATCACAACTTATCTCAATAACTCATTTTCAAAATAACTTAAAGCATAAAAGAAAAGATTACAAAAAAGTAATTAAGTATGGTAATTAGGATGAAAAAAAGCAAGATTTTATTAAAAGTTTTAATAATAGTTAACATGGTAATGATGGGTGTTAATGGAAATAGCATAGGAGCAAATTGGGGAACACAATCAACACATCCAATAGCAGGAGAAATAGTAGTACAAATGTTGAAAGATAATGGAATAACAAAAGTTAAATTATTTGAAGCAGATGTTAATGCATTAAAGGCTTTAGGGAAATCTGGGATTGAAGTTATGATTGGAATTCCTAATGATTTGTTGGCTTCTTTGTCTACTAATGTTGCTGCTGCTGAGAATTGGGTTTCCAAGAATCTCTCTTCTTTTGTTTCTTCTCATGGTGTTAATGTCAGGTTTTTATTCTTTCTACGTCTTTCTAGGCAGGTCAGTTAGTTTAGTTGGTAAAGTTTCCTGGAGGTGATAGCTACTACTCCGTATATTTTTGGTTTAAAATTCCCCACCGTTCCAGTCATTTATTTACTTTTGATTATTCACCGCACTAGAATTCAAAAAAGGTTAACAATTGAATGAGACGGACTGAGTAGAAACGAATATCTTGAATTTTATGATTATTGAATATTGAGGATTATGTGTATCTGTTTGGACCAAACTCAATTTATTTTATTTGCTTTTAAAATAGAGTTTTACATTTACTGTTATGTAGTACTGAAATTGTCACTTTGCTAGTATAATTGACTACGTATTACTACAATACTACGTTAGTAAAAGTTTATAGGCAGATTTTCATTAAAGATGGGTTTATCCATCTTAAGCTTAAGACGAGTCAAATATGTACGTGGGATGGATACGACAAAAGTACACTACATTGGGAACAACAAAAGATTTCGCTTATATGCCCATGTAGGATGATATTTGACTTGTTGTATAGTTGTATCATTAAGACGGATACCTTTCCTAATAATGCGGGTTAGGAATTTGTGAAGTTTCAAAATTGTGATTTGAACTTCTCTCTATCCAAATCGGTTAATTATGTCTTCTAATTGATTATTCCTAGTTTGTAAAATCATGACATGCTGTATTGCTGTGCAAGTGTGCATGACGACGTTTCAAAACTCGTGTTTTCACCCTTCATTACGTTTCGGTTAAATAACCATTAGAATTGAAGTGTTGGGAGGGGTACATGCTACTGAGATCACTCCCATGAGTTGATCAAGTTTAAATTGTCACTTTAGTGAACACAACTAACCGCATAATGGCTTAATGTCTAGTTAGACTAGACCATCTGATAAGATTTTATAAAGATAAATATTGTTTGATTGAAATTGCTTCTTTCATATCATTCATTCAGCTTGCGGTATTTATACAAGACCAATCTATAACGTAAGCTACACCAAGAGTCCTTACTTAAAGACAACTTATTACTAAACTAAATACTAGGAATTATGGGTCATAATTCCTCTCTTAACTCCTAATACCATCTTACATGAGAGTATGACACTGTAAAAACTAGTAAAGTATCGCAAATTAACGGTTTTGTCTTCAAAACTAGCTTTACGACGATGACTTAAGGTCAGACCGTTTTGTATGCCTTAAATTTCTTAAATGCTGATCATATGTCGTGTTGTTCATCAGATATGTCGCAGTTGGCAATGAACCCTTTCTAAAAACGCTCAACGGAACCTATGATGCGTTGACCCTTCCCGCGCTTCAAAACATCCAGTCGGCTCTCATAAAAGCCGGCCTGGCAAACCAAGTCAAGGTCACTGTCCCACTGAACGCTGACGTGTATGAAACCTCGACAAATGTGCCTTCAGGTGGTGACTTCAGAACAGACATACACGACCTCATGATCCAAATCATCAAGTTCTTGAGTGATAATGCTTGTCCCGTCACCATCAACATTTACCCTTTTATAAGTCTTTACAATGACCCAAATTTTCCAGCTGATTATGCATTTTTCGACGGCTTTTCGTCTCCCCTTGATGATAATGGGAAGAGTTACAGTAATGTGTTTGACGCAAATTATGACACACTTGTTTGGTCACTCCAAAAAAATGGGTTTCAGAACATGTCTATTCTTGTTGGCGAGATTGGTTGGCCTACCGATGGGGATAAGAATGCTAACCCTACCAATGCTCGGAGATTCAACCAAGGGTTTGTTAATCATATCTCTGCAGGAAAAGGTATTTTTGCGACAAAATTCAGCTCAATGAAACAGGGTAGTTTATTTTAGCTCTAAGTTTGCATATATTCTAATTTAATGTAACCTCAGGTACCCCTATGAGGCCAAGCGGGCCCATTGACGCATACCTTTTCAGCCTCATTGACGAGGACGACAAGAGTAGCCTACCAGGCAACTTTGAGAGGCACTGGGGGGTCTTCTACTACGACGGGACACCAAAGTACCAGCTCAACCTTGGACTGACAAAAGCGGGATCTCTTGTGGCCGCTAAAGGTGTTCAATACCTTGATAAAAAATGGTGTGTCATGTCCCCCTCAGCTAACTTAAATGATCCCCAGATCGCCTCCAGTGTAAGCTACGCTTGTGGAAATGGCGATTGCACTAGTCTCGGGTATGGATCATCCTGCAATGATCTAAGTATTCAGGGGAATATCTCGTATGCATTCAATAATTACTATCAGCAGCAAAACCAGGTAGATAAAGCCTGCAAGTTTCCGAATGGACTTTCAACGATCACGACAAAAGATCCGTCAACTCAAACCTGCAAGTTTATAATCGAGATTAAGAGTGATACAGGTACTGGAGACAGCAGTGGCAGTTCGGTTTTGGGTTTGGGTTCTGGTATAGTTCATGCCAGTTTTCTGTGCTTGATGTTCATAATTTTAATGAAAATTTTGTAAGATATCTTATTGTATCAACTGATTTGAGGGGTGCTTAGATAAACTAGTGTCTTTAGTTTCATTTTCTTCGGCTTTTGCATTTTTTTCTTTGGGCGTGGGTTACTGCGAAATGTTACGCCGGTTTCGTTCGGGATGACTCAAGGATTGAAATTGTTCGAATCGGATTAAAACTCGATGAGTCGCCACCAAACATTATGTGAGCTTAGAGTCATTCAAATTCACTTCGCACTCTAGTCAATAAAGTACAAAGCAATAACAACATAAAATGTTTGAAGTTCTTACGAGCTGTCCCTTATATTAGCAATCTTAGGATTCGAACATCCGAAAACGAAAAATTATGAGTAAGAGTAAATGACGGGAATTCCTTTAATCAGACACTCGACTCAGCTCGCATTTAATGGCCTCAATGAAGTCAATCATTGGGTTTCCAAATGCATAATTTAATGAAATAATGGAAATGTAATTGCATCATCCTTATCTTGAGACTTTGAGTCTAAACATGTGAATTGATTTGAGCTATGTCAGTTTATTTGCAAATTGAAGTTATTGAAGTGGTTTACCATTTGACTTTGATTTGTACATAATAAAATTGTTAAATAAGGCATAAATTACAAATACACGGGCGCAATACAATCTCGATCACAATAAGACATTACAAAATACAAATTCCTCCTACAATTAACAAACAACAACCGTTACAATCAAACCTTAGACTATACAAAGCATCATACCTCCATTAAAAGACACACGAAAAAACCCTGTAAACTTAGACTTATAGCAAGCCTATTTGACCAGCCTTACTGTACTAACCAATCGACCCTACCTAATGCCACATTTGACCACTGTGTTGGTAACCCCTGAAAGCATGTACTCCCACCTTTTGAACGAGTCACAAAACATCTCAAACCGACCTCGTTTGCAATCTCAAAAAACGACTGAAAGACACCTCTAAAAAGCCTATACTTCCTTGAATGTTGTTTTTAACCTTGGTCAAACTCATGACAAAAAGTGGTGTTTCGCAAAAAAAAAAAAATTAAAAGTTGATTTTTAACAAACTTTTTTTATAGCGATGATGACGCTACAACCATTTTTGTTATTGCCACTCAAAATGTGATGGGGTAAATAATTCGATGCCCCTATAATTAATTTGTAATTGAGTGTCATTAATAAAAATAGTTTGTCATTATTATCGCCCTTTTTTTATATGTTGTAGACCACCAAAAACCATTTTTGTAAAAGTTTGTTTTATGAGAATAAAAAGGAAAACGAAAAATGGTTAGAAGAAACCTAAATGTTAGAGTGGGTACACAACTACACATCCTTAGAGCAAAGTAAGGCTCCCCGCCAAATCCTGTTATTCATTTCATTTCCATTCCAGGTTGTTTCCTCTCTTTTCTCCTTTATTTACTGTTGTTGTTGTTACTCAGTATTTTCACTGCGACGCGTTTTGGGGATTAGGGTTATTGTTCTACCATTTAATTTCACCTTCACTCCCTTTATATTCTGATTATATCATTCAATCATTTCCCCCCTTTTGAAATTATTATACTTATTGATTTATTCTAATTATGTAAGGACTAATAATTATTGTGATACATACATAGATTGATAGATAGATAGATAGATATATAGATAAAATTGTGTTAGGATTGTGTTGAACAAAAATGGTGGCTTTGGTGAACTGGGCTTACCCCATTGCCACCTTCTTCACGCTCAACAATCCTCAACTTAGACCTATAATCCCTGTCGCTCGGTGTTCCATTCGGGTTTCTTCGTCTAGGCGAATCAGGAGGAAGAATACCTTGCGCCCTAAGATTCTTAAAACCCTTACTAAACCCGAGGAATTAGGAACCCGCATTGAGCCGAATGATGTGGTTACTTTACAGCCTGCATTAGTGAAGCCCGATTATGGTGTGGTTCAAGAGTTGGATGCATTGGTTGGGTTCAATGAGGGTGGTTTGAGGGATGAACAAGTTGTAAGGGGAACGGATGTGATGGGGTTTAAGGGGTTTCCTGGTCGGACAATGTTTAAGGTTGTTGTTTCCTTTGTGGGGTTGTTTGTTCTGCAGACGATTGTTTCTGTTTGGATTATGGGTAATGGTGGTTCTGGTGAGAAGGATAGGAGGGAATTGGGACCCGGTGGGAGTGGTATTGTGGGGGAGTCTGGTTTGACGAGGATTGATGAATTGAAGATTGCTGAGATTAGAAGGATGGTGAGGGTGGTCAAAGAGGGTGAGAAGAGGAACAAGAACGTGGAGAACGGTGAAGGAGAGATGGAGGTTGAGAGTGATGATGATGAGGAGGAGGAGGAGGAAGAGGAGGAGAAACCCAAGACTAATAATTTTTTGAGGAATGGGATTGCAAAGGAAGTTGATGGACGATTGACTATGTTGAGGAAAAGATCGCCAATGCCTGTGCAAAATGTTAATTTTTTAAACAAAGCTGCGTGTTCGGGGAAGGATGTGCAAAATGAGAGTGATGTTGGTTTGGAGGAATATAATAGGTTGATGTTTGAGGCAAAGCGTAAATTTAGAAGTCAGGTGACTGAGGTAGGGAACAAGCCTAAAGGATTTGACGGAATCAATGATGTAAGAGTGAAAGAAATGAAAGGTACAAAATCTGAAAGGAGCAATATTGGTATGGCAAAAGATGAGGAGAAGTCTGTATCTCAAAGATCTAACCCATTGCAAAGTTTTAAGAAAGCGGCTGCCAGTGAAGAAGAGAACCTGGGCAAAGGAATTAACGGTTCATCTAGCTTGAGGGGTGATAGTTCGATCAACAATTTTAGCGTGGGAATGAACAAGAGCATCAAACCAGTAAATGGTAATCTATTCTTCAACTTAAGAGTGCATGAAACATAATTATCGGACTAAATATGATGTTTGTTAACCTATGTCTACCCATATTTGCAAGGTTATTTACATTGCATCTTTCTTTCAAATATGTAGAATTTTTGTGTTTAGAAATGTGGGACTTTTTGTCTGTCATGTGCAAGTTTATTGATAGAATAAACTGTAATGACTCCATCACATGATGGACACTACTTATATTGGGAAGTGGCAATGCAGCTTCTATTGGATAATCTTATATGTAACCTCTTTGGTAAGGCTGTGCACATCTACCCTCCTTATTTCGCCACTGGTGGGCGCCTGTTAGCCATTGGGATGATGATGATGTTTTTTATGTCAGATGTGTAATATGCTTGATATGCATTGGTAAAAGCTTTGGCAATGCTCTTTTTTTTTATTAAGGAACATAGTCAGTTTTTTCAACTTCAAGTTTGTAAAAATAAATTTGATATTAGAAATTTGTTATGGAAATATTGTTAGTTGGAAGTTTGAAATCTGTGCTCAATCAGTTCATAAGAAAGCTTCCACACTCTAATAACTTCCCTTGAGGGCCTTGACTGACTAGGACGTGATATTTCTTTGAATCGTTGTTGACTGAACAAGTGGTGATAAGCCACTGGAAATTTGGTGGAGGTGACTAAGTATTAAACTCCTTTGGAAATTTTATGGATAAAGCTTATCCTTAGATTAACTTACACTTTTATAGAACATGATATGTAGTTTCTCGGGCTTGAAGAGGGTATGGTGACGGAGAGAGCACAATAGAGGGAAATGATACATGTGGATTTGTAGTGTTTGCTCTTATTCGAAATATTCTGTGTTTTTTTGTTAAACAATATTTGTTTTCTTTTCAGATTTCTTAAACATTTTACCTAAAAATTTCTTATATAATAATACTTGGTTTACTTTTAAGGCTTTCGGTAACATTAATTTTTACTTCGATCTTCAAAACAATATTTTAATTTGTTTTATAAATTTAAATTCTAGGTTTTTATAAAGGAAAAGTGAGCTTTGACTTTCAAACCTAAAAGTTCAACTTGACTTTTGTATTATGTTTCACTCCCCATTTGCTTTTCACTTTTATTTTTTTATATTTTCGCATTATTAGGTGTGCGATCACCCAAGGACGATTCTAGAGGATCATTCATGTCAGCCGATCCCAAACCATTTTGGGACTAAGGCTCGTTCAACCTGTTACACTTTGATGCCACTGTTTCTTTTCCAATAGTTCCTTTTATATTCAGTGAATTTCTATGCAAACTGATTTGGAAGTCAAACATTATGAAAATGTGTCATGGATACAATCATGCAACAAACAGTACCATTGCCTCATTGCTCTGGGTATCTCGCGGGGTAATGGATAAGGGATGGTCGGATCTTCGCAGCCTTTACCCCTTTATTAACAACACAGACAGTTTGTTTCCAATGGCCCATAACAAAAAGTGCTTAAAGCGACTGCTAGTTCACTATAAAACAGCCACTTTAGTGAGCCATTTTGGTTTATTCCACTATAATACAAAATCAAAGAATAGTGAATCTTTGGCTTATATGAAAGGTAAACACCATGCAACAAAACAATAAGTGGGAAAATATAGAGTATTGGTGTCTACACTTAATTTTTTTGGTCTTGTTTTAGAATCTATGTAGAAACTACTAGGACTTGATTCAGTCATTCAGCTGTTAAACAACTTACTGTACTTGTAATTATTTCGTTTCCGTCTTTTAGTTACAGAGTACTCTGTATTTGTTAAATCTTTAGGTGTTCTCCAGGACTCTAGTACTAGAATTACATTGGATGACGGTGCTAAACTAAAGGAACCCAGTGTCCTTGAAATTCAAGAATCACAGAGTAAGAAGAATGATCGGAATTCACCAACTTCTGCAATGCATGCAATGCTAAGGAGAAATGAGACATCTGGCTCTAGAAAACTCAAGAGCAAGTTATCAAGGAGGACAAACGACGAGAAGAAAACTGATACTCAGGAACTTTGGTGGTCAACTCTTCCATGTGTTTTTGTAAGTAGATGAATTTAGTAGTCTAGCACGTTATCGTCGCTTATTTTTATGTGAATTTTATGCTCACCTGCCTCGGAAGTGAATGGGTGTATCTAATATTTGGATACTCTGATTATAGGCATTTCTTCTAAGCTATCTCTACCAGTGCAGTGTCTTTTGTTGATCCCTGCCCAGTTTCTTATATATTGGATATGTAGAGCTGGCTAGAATTCAGATATTTATAGTCTTTTATTTCCGTAAATCTTATACTTCCTCCATATTAATGTGATTTTTACTTCCTCCATATTAATGAATTCAGCCCCTTTTTTTCTGTCCTCTCTAAAAATTCAAATGGGGCATATAACATATTCATTGAAACTGAGGGAGTAAATTCTTCTCATGGTCAAAATGGATTCTCTGATTCTCTTTCTAACTTAAAAATAGTGCTTTGTTAAATTTGAGACTTTGATGTTGATCATAAGTGGTACCATGTTGTCGATTCTCAATTACAATGTTATGAATCCCATTTAGTACAATAGCAAATATAGCATCCAACCACCCCTTTCGTCTTTTTGGGTCTGCAAGGGAGATTTTTAATGCCGAAAGTTTTCGAATGTCATGAGTATCACCCATCATGACTTCACGGACAGTTTTAGTGTTGGCAAGATCTAACCTTTATGTCATGATAACTAGTTTAATTAGTTTACATTAATAGACCATATCATACTACAACAGTGTGATTACTTCATACTTCCACACATCGACTCCGTTTCAGGAATAAGCAGCTGTTGGCCATTTTCAGGGTCTACTTTTTACCAAGCAGAAATTATTGTTACTTTAATAGAATAATAGCTGTCTGAAATTTCCTGTGAGCTATATCTTTCTCCAAACTGGTTATGGTCATATTGTTTGAAATTTATCAATGCTATGAATGATTCATATTGATAGGAACTAGATGGCAGTAAGTGTCAATTATTTGACCGAGTTCTGAGCAACTTACTTTATGGAGCTACTCTGATATATATATGTATCAAGGGCTGTTCACAATCTGTTAGACGATTGGATTTCTCTCGTAGCAAATATTATTTAATAGATGCAATAGAGGTAGGTTTGATGTTGATAAAATCTTCAAAGCACAGCCTTCCGTCGTATAAATTGTTTTTTTTTTTGGCAAGTTGTCTATTCTCCATTGCGTGCCAGTTTACAATTGGACTTGTATGGATAATTCCATGGCGGTCATGACAACAGCTTTCTAAGTTAGCATGTTTCATTCCTGTTGTAGTATACGAGTTATGTTGCTTACCAATGTAGCTGTCAAGTTACGACTGATACTTATTCGGTGACTTACCAGATCAAATTCAATTCCTTCCTTATTCCTCCTGATGTTAGTTCAATTAATATATAGAACTGATAGTTCATAATATTTCCATTTTTATCCTAAGAAGCAATTTCTCTTCTAGGCCATTTTGATGCAAAAAGGTCTTGGTAGTGAAGCGCAACAAGGATTCTACACTCTACACATCCACTCTGATGCAGAATACGAGGCATCTTATACTGTTGCTTTTGAGGACCAAAATGATGCTAGGAACTTCAGCTTTATTTTGGATTCCGTCTTCGGGGATCTGCCAGATGCTGCTGTTGATGTTGTTATGATGTCAACACAGGTAAACCTTAGTATTTTTATGATTTTGAAGCAATCATTACTAGTGCTTCTTTATGACCTATAATCAATAATCAATCATTTATGTAGATTGGTCTCGTTAGTAAGACCCGGAACAATAAAGCTCTACTAAAGAACTCATCGAGTAAATATATAATCGACTTTAATATGCCTGGCACTCAAATTATTAGGCTGTCAGTATAAATTTGGTTGTTATATATAAATACTAGTTTGGGTTGCGCTCCTTTAAGCCGGTCTCATATTTTTTGGACTGTTGCACAGGAGAGTAGCTGATAAATAATTAGGTGTTTGGCTAGATAAGTTGCAAAACATATCTCCTCTTGTAGTAACGAAAGACTGCCTTATGTGTGTCAGGAGCTAAAGGAGATCTTGAATTCAGTAAAGAAGAATGTGGTGGTAGCAAGGAAGGGTGAACTAAAGCTTTATGCAGGTCAGCCACTTGAAGATGCCGAGTCTGCTCTAAGATTGTTGGTGAAATGATCACGGCCCGCTTGATGTTGGGTTCTTCTCGATGCAGAGTGAATATTTTTGTAGCAGTAGTTAGGGTATTTTAGAATTGGTGAAGTTTTGCAGGCACACTTTCTAGATGAATTTGGTATATTAATGATATAATAATGTTATTTATATTTCTTGTTAGCAGCTCCTTCTATGTTTGATGTATGACAGTATGATTACCAAAATTCGGGAAAAAAAAAATTAACAAACTGTATGTATAAATTTAGACCAGTTTCCCTAGCTGTATTAATGTAGATCAGTTTCCTTAGCTGATTCCGAAATTGCGGGAACCAAACATCCCTAAAAGGTTCAAAGTTCCAACCTCCCTCACCTAAATGATAATTCCCCAGTTTCCCTCATTGGTGGCATGCTTAGTGCATTTATGTTCGAAATCCGACTAATTTAGAATCGAGCTGAAACTGAACCGAAGTCAATAATAATAATCACTCATAATTTTAGATTTTTTTTCATTGATTCTTTCCTTAATAATGGTTTTGTGAATTATTACAATCAAATTGAAAAGCATAAGTTACATTTAATCTTAATTTTTTTCCATCAACCCAATAGAAATATGATTTGAAACTCAACTAAGGATTTGAAACTGAACCGAGGTGAACCTGATGGAAATTAAATTGAAACCGGAACTAAGGTCAACTTGCGTTAAATCGAACCGATTTAACCCGACCCAAAATGAATCTGAATGATCTGTTTTGCAAGGTCTGGTATGAAAATGAAGGGGTTCATATTTTGTAATTATTGCATATTAGTTAGACTCAGATTAAACTAAAATGAAGTTATAGATGGTTGAGATTATGTCGAAACCCAAGTGATGGATGTTTGGTCCATATTGGTTCGGATTTCGTGGTGGAGTCGCGATGGGGAGTGACAGTGACATTGATGAAATGATCAAGAATGATGATGAAGATGGTAGCTTGTTTGATTAAAATGTATGAGATGCATATCATGGATGGGATTAATGTTTAATAGTAGAAGAGATATTGTAGGAGAAGTTAATGATGGAAGTATTGTACATGAAGATAAGTAACACGTTTGTTTGTTTCAGCAGTTAAGATGAATATTATGGTAATGTGGGTCTAAGATTAGGTACTCAATACAATCATTGTAACTTAATCATTGTCATTAAAGTGTAATCGTATCTCACCATAATATTACCTACCGTCCGTCCAACAACATCCCATGAGATCAACACCTTTGAATCTTTCTTTGTCATTTAATCATTCACTAAAGTTATGTCATTGCCTATGTTTTGTTATATATTCCATTCTTTTGTTCCTCTGTAGAATGAAAAAGGATAACATTATCATATGTTTTTAATGACTCGGTAAATGGCGTGTGCGATCATATGTGTTATACGACTCGTAACAAAATGAAAATTGTGTACAACTACTTGACCTGGATGGCTCCTTACTTATCTCATCCGAGCCTAATCCTGAGATTAAACATAATGCGATAATCATGAAAAACACGTGTCAGTGATCGCTTCACACCACGTGGAAGTAACAGAAAGGTATTCAAAATGATGACTATGTTAAAAGTACTGTGATGTAAAGGCAGGCGGAGTGGAATGAAAGTGCAGGAAATACAAATATAGATGATGAGATGAGATATATAGATGGTATCTGAAAATGCAGCAGACAAAATGTCATAATCACAATTCACAAGTAAGAGGGTGTTTAAAACGCATAAAAGCCACATGTAAATGCTAAGATTTTGGTGAATCAATTAAGGCCCCCCTCATCTCATCTCATCAAAAGAGGACAAACTCTAAGGGTGGCCTATAACACTTACACCACATCTTTCATTTCATGCCTCCCTTTGTTTCTTTCTTCCCACTTTCCACACAAATAATGTCCTATAATACCATTGTACAACCAATCTGTATTTAATCGAGCTTATGCCAGTTGTACTACAACTAGTTGTATCTTTCCAACTCTCCATACCAGCAAGCCCTCAATAATTCTCCTATATATCATCACACTCTTTAATGCAACACAAGCAGACTTCAAACTGTTTTTAAACACTTTCAGTTATCTGTTTTTCTTTCATCTCTACGCTCCTCCTTTTATTCAGTATTACGAAATTCCGAAAAACTAGGAACAGTCTTTTCAATTCATAGCTTCACTGCTCCTCTATATACAGACTTAATAATCATGGTAATGCTTCATGCATGCTTAACTTCTCTACTTGCTCTTGTTCTTTTTCTTTTGTTATTATTACCTTACATATATGGCAGCGTGTCACCCGTTCGACACATTTATTTCAAGCCAAGTAAATGAATATTTTTCGAAGGAAAATAATCATGTTCCATATTAGTCGCACTTTGTGTCACATTTGAAACTCAGAGCCGTGTCTTAGTGACATAATTCTCCTAGTACCTCCAGTGGCCGAGAAAGGAAATGCGAGGAGAGGCTTCCGCCCCCTAAGCAAGACGATAAATATTAATTTATAGTTAAAATGTTTATAGATACTCCGTATATGTTTAGTTTGTCCCGAATAACTCTTACTCTTAGGTCCGTCACTGAATGCTTCTAAGAGGTGTTAGGTGTTAGGTTTAGTTAAAATGGCATTGATACAGTGTTGTCAAGGACGTTTTTAATTACTAAATTTTTCATTTTTGTATGAGCTCATTTGAAGTTATGCTCAAATTTTGTAGGTCATGGCAGCGGGACACAGTGGTAAACTTGATGAGTATGAATATGATGATAGAGTAGTAGATTACCGCGGAAATGAAGTCGACAAGTCCCGTACTGGAGGATGGCTTGCTGCAGGCCTCATCTTAGGTTGGTACTCTAGTAATACTCAAACTAACAAACAATATGTGTATACAATTATTGATTCAATTTTTAATAAAACTCAACCACTACAACACTCGAGTCAATTGTGAATTGTGGGAGTAACAACGATTTAAATTGTAGGAACTGAATTGGCCGAAAGAGTATGTGTGATGGGCATATCTATGAACTTAGTGACATACCTGGTAGGATATATGCATCTGTCATCGGCAAAATCAGCGAATATAGTGACTAACTTCATGGGAACTCTCAATCTCTTGGGTTTGTTGGGAGGATTCTTGGCTGATGCTAAGTTCGGCCGTTACTTGACTGTTGCCATCTTTGCCTCCATTGCAGCTCTTGTAAGTTTTACTTATCAAAATCATTTTCATTTCTAACTTTGTTGATGGATGTTCTTACAATATTTTATTGCTGACTTCTCCTATTTGTATAACGAAAGACAATAACTGTACTAAGGTTATTGTATTTCGTTAGTTTGTGCTAAAAACGCATTTTTTTTTTCTCATGGAGACACTAAAATTCCGTATATCGGGCCACCCTTACCCCTTTAGGCACTTGCATAGTGTTATTACAATATATCTTTGTCTCCTTAACCAAGTAAATAAACCAAAAACAACACTAATATAAATTCCTTCCGTCTGAACCAGGGGGTAGTTCTGTTAACACTGGCAACTTCACTTCCAAGCATGACACCACCTCCCTGCAGCAACTTCCGTACCCAACAAAGCGAGTGTACAGAAGCCAGTGGTGGCCAATTAGCAATGCTCTACTTTGCACTTTACACAATTGCCCTCGGTGGAGGCGGGATTAAGTCAAATGTCTCTGGGTTCGGGTCAGATCAATTCGACTCATCAGACCCTAAAGAAGAGAAAAACATGATTTTCTTCTTCAACAGGTTCTACTTCAGCATTAGTATGGGCTCGTTGTTTGCTGTGACTGTACTTGTGTATGTTCAAGATCATGTCGGAAGAGGGTGGGGTTATGGGATATCAGCTGCCACGATGCTGATTGCCGTCGTCGTTTTGTTGGCTGGGACGCGTTTTTATCGGTATAGACATCCTCAGGGAAGTCCTTTGACTATCATTTGGAGGGTGTTTTTTCTGGCCTTTAAGAAGAGGAAACTTCCTGCGGCTTCTGAACCAACCTTGTTGAATGGATTTCATACTTCTAAGCTCTCATATGCACCTGTTTTCAGGTAAATATCTGTCTTTTCCGATGTAAATGAAGATTTTCCGGTAGCGTATATAGTTAAATGCATGGTATCATATCACTATCACTTACCTAAGTGTCGTGTATGTTTTCTAGATGTCTTGACAAAGCTGCAACCGTGGATGATTTTGCTGCAAAGGGCGAGAACAGACACAACCCATGGATAGTATCCACGGTTACTGAAGTGGAAGAGGTCAAAATGGTTCTAAAACTTATTCCCATCTGGTCAACCTGCATACTATTCTGGACGGTCTACTCACAAATGACTACATTCACCATTGAGCAAGCCACATTCATGGATCGCAAAATCGGATCATTTGCAATCCCTGCTGGATCCTTTTCAGTCTTCTTATTCATCTCCATCTTGCTGTTTACCTCCTTGAACGAGCGGGTCTTTGTGCCGATAGCTAGGAAATTGACTCACAATGTGCAGGGACTCACGAGCCTTCAGAGAGTTGGGATTGGTTTGGTTTTTGCGGTCTTAGCCATGATTTCTGCTGCCGTTGTTGAGAAACAAAGGAGAGTTAGAGCGGTAAGCCATAATGCACAACTAAGCGCATTCTGGCTTGTACCGCAGTACTTCTTTGTGGGTGCAGGAGAAGGGTTTGCATATGTTGGACAGCTCGAGTTCTTCATAAGGGAGGCTCCTGAAAAGATGAAATCCATGAGCACCGGTAAGTTATGTCTGAATTGTTTTTAGACCTGGTAAAACAACCTGACCCCCAAAAAAATAAAGCAATCCGACTTAACAAGTCTAATTTGTGTCCTGTGTTACGACTTATGATGCAGGGTTCTTTCTGAGCACACTTGCAATGGGATTCTTTGTAAGCAGCTTACTCGTCTCAGTCGTAGATATGACATCACATAACCATTGGCTGAAGAGCAACCTGAACACGGGGAGGCTGGATAACTTCTACTGGCTTCTTGCGGTGTTCGGAGTCTTAAACTTCTGTGTCTTCCTTGTGTTTGCTAGAAAACATCAGTACAAGGTTCAGCAACTTATTGAACAAGTCAATGATGAGAAGGAACTCCACACTATGGAGATAGGAGATGTCTAAAAGCTACAAGGAAATGTGCTCTTCAACTTGTGTCACATTCTTGCAACCCTCTGAATTCTTTAGATAATTGATCTTGTATAAGATCTTATATGCAAACAAGTCATCAACTCTTTTATAAAAT
>JAIUZE010003314.1:0-61639 GCA_022085475.1 Heliosperma pusillum | reverse complement strand
TAAGCAAAATCAGATTTATTCATATTAAATTTTGAAAACAGCTGAACCAAAGAGGCCATCTGTTCAGTAGTCAGAGGCACTAAAGGAATAGCTGCTGGGACATATCCCATACTACTGCTACTGGTAGATGCTAGGCTAAGAGAAATAAAGGGATGGGGAATGACAGCAGGAGGATACTCTCTAACAACTTTGCTAGACTCTGAATCGGACTCCGACTCCGACTCTTTCTCTTACTCGAATTCATTGTCGTCTGGTTCTTCTTTGAACATCTCTTCTTCTCCGGTAGTGACTTTGAAGAGTTTTCCTTGGCTGTTGGTCCATTTGATCGACTTTCTCCATCCTTTTGGTTGGCTTGAGCCAGCGTCGTTGATTAATGTTGTAGGATTGAAGTTATCGTCCTGAAGTATCATGATAATGATCTTATCCTGTGCAGCTCTGACGAATCGATCTTCTCCAAACAGAAGGCTAAATGCTTGTTCGTCTAAACAAGGTGTCTAACGAGTTTTAACGGTAGCAATCGTTTCTGAGGAAATAAAGTAGCAATCATGGAAGACCTTGATTCCAGCTAATTGTATTCCCCTATAGTGCCAAGTCTCGGGAAACCCGTGAAAGTATTCTTGGCTTCCTTCCATAACGAAATATCCGTTTTAATTAAAGTAGGGAGATAAGGCTGTATCTGGATTCCCTGACTCTTACGATTTTGCTCTTGAGTAAGCAATTCTAAGGTTTCCTCCTTCGTAGGTTTGTAACCTAGCCGCAATGGTCTCTTTCCAAAGTTCCCTTCTTTGTATGGTGCAAAGGTACTTTTTCTGGTTGGGTTTAATGGCATCCCTGGGAAGTATCCTTGGGATTTAAGTATGTGGTTTACCACTAGGTTAGAGTCTGGGTCGAAATATAGAGGCACCAACTCACTCTCTACAAGATTCCCACTCTGAAATCCTCCAAACTCATATATTGGATCTGTAGCTACTTGATTGTTGGACATTTTATCTATCTGACGGGCTTAATTTCACGTGTCGTTAAATCCGCTAATTAGCTACGATCAAATAACAATTTATATGTCCTAAACAAACACAAAATATCTTAAATAAAGGTAGCAAATGGTAAGAATAGGGTCGAACCCAAGAGAAGGCAAAATTAAGCTAAATCTAGACTCTAAACAATTAGCTAAGACACTAATTAAGAAACTAAACACTAATGAAGGTACTAATTACTAATTAAGACACTAATTGCTAATAATCACAAACAATGATATTCACAATGAGAAAACATGTAGATTAACATAAAAGAAGAAATTTGGTTAAAAACATGACTCACATTGAAACATGAAATTCTAGGCTAAACAATAGAACAAACACCTTCTATGCAAGAAATCAAATATGAGAAAAGTACTTAGTGCAATTATCCAAAGTAACACAACAATTAGCAAAGTAAAGACTCTTTATTTCCTCTCTTTTCTAGTTATCTAATACATGTTTCTAAGAAATTAGTCAACAAAGATTAAATCAACCAAGTATGACCCTTTACAACCCAATTTACACCCATTAAACAATGAGCCCAAATCAAAGATGCAAGCTTTATGAACAAAACCAAAGAAACAAGCTAGAATCATGAAATAAAACATTAAACCATGTTCTAATCACACAATAAACCAAATTCCACTCAAAAGATTTCAACTTTTAAACCAAATTTACAATCTTTCAAGGTTGCTTCAACATTATCAAGACAAATTAACCAAATTTATCTAGACAAAGCAATAATTAAACAAAAAATTGCTAAGATGGTTAGTCTGAACAATAATTCATTCAACAATGGAAAATAACATGAGAAATATGGTATTAACTAAAGAGGAAGAGATTCAAAGAGTCTTATAATACTAAAGGTGTGAACTTGTTCAAATTACACCAAGTATTTGAAGGATTAGCCTTCCATTACTAATAAATTACAACCCAAATAATAACAAGTTCAACTAAAAGATACCCAAAAGATGAAGAACAAAGTATGAGATTCAATTATGATATGAGAGTATGTGTTGTGTTCTTCCTTCTTCTCTCTTCTTTTGTTGCTCTTTTATACCCTTGCCTTTCGGAAACATAGGGGCCTTGAGAAATGGGCTAAAGAACAAGAAGGCGGAAAAATAGTCGCGTACCAGCAGTGTCGGACGCTGGCGGCGCCGGTGGACGCCGACGGCGTCACAGGACGCCGGCAGCGTCGTGTGGCACGGTCAGCGTTTCAGCCTGTTTTTGCGAGAGCCATATCTCTCTCGTTTCTTGGTCATTTGGGTTGTGAAACCTAGCGCTGGAAAGCTAAGAGGATAAGCTATCACCTCCACTTGACCTAACATCGATACGAGATCTAGAACTCAAGATAACACACAACAACCAAAACTTCATTTTTCGTCTTGTTTTTACATGCCAATGCTTCCAAAATAACACACAACAACCAAAACCTCACAAATGTGCACCTTATTGGCATACATTTCAATGCTTAACATCAATCACCTTCCAAAATAATCTAATTAAATGAAATTAAAACAAAAGACTAAGAGAAGTACTTAATACAAAAGGAGTACTAAAGACCCATAAATTAACATTAATAAGTAACTAAGCTACCCTAAATGACATGACTCAATTTGATGTTATCACTATCACAACCTGGATAGGTGATGAAGAGAGCGTCACTACCTTGCCATCTAGAGGAGTTTTGATCTTCTGGTGTAGACTGGATGATAAGTGAATAATTGTATGGATTTAACCCCCAATTTAGCTCGGTTTTATATGTCATTTGTGCTTTGTTAAGCCACTTTATGAGCTAATATCGTCTTCTAGGCGAATTCCTATGTTCTAACCTGTTTTGTAGGGAAAGTGACATTTCTACGCCCTTTTTCTATATTTCCGAGCATTTGCCTAGAACCCGACGATTTGAAAAAGCAGACTTGACCAAGTGAAAGGCATTTCAAGAAGGTTCACTAATTCGAAAGAGAGAAGAAGTGAAGACAGTTTCGTAGTTGTCAAAAGATCAATCAATTAGGCGAAAGCAATCATCGCTTTACATCAAACCCTATCAACAAAACCGAGTCAAGAGGTCAAGGGGGATGATGGAAGTCAAGTCATAGGCAAAGGAATATGAAACGTTGGTCAAAGCTTCTAGATGACCACTTACCCGATCGGGGAAGTGTGTACCTGATCGGGGATGTTCGCTGCTCCGCACAAATTGCTTCAACTTCCTATTTTTGTCCTATATGTTCAATGCTTGATCCCTTCCCCACGAAACCCTAATGCTATATAAAGAGAGCTCATGCCACTCTTCTCAACACATCTCACAACACAATCTCATACAAAAACACTTCTCTTCTTAGTTTAGTTTATTTTAGTTTCATCTTTCTTAGTTTAGTTTAGTTTAGTTTAGTTTAGTTTCATCTTTCTTAGTTTAGTTTAGTTCTAAGTTTGTATGGTTTTACTTGTAATTGGAACTCAAGTTTCCGGGTTTGCATTTCCTATTCAAGTTCCTATTCCATTTCAATCTTTGCTATCGTTTCCGGTAATCTTTATTCTCGTCTTTACATTATAGTTTCATTCTCTTTTAGTATTTCTTTTATCATGTTTACCATTCTTAGTTTTATAATCATCGTTGCCCTTTCATTGTTAATCATGCATAAGTAGTCGTTTTTCTAGGGTGTAGGATAGCCATGTTAGATTGATTAAAAGATGATAATTGGATAAAAGAAATTGTGCCTTTAAAACGTTGTGTCTATGCATGTTTGGATTGTAACGATAGTTAACGATTTATGGCCGAAAATCATTGACTAAAATGGAATTCTTTTCCAAGGTAGAAATACGTGAATTGAATAGACAAAGCATGACATGGTAGATTAAGACCTAGTAAATCGCCTAAAAGCCTGCTAGACCATTTGATCTATGATTGTAATGAACACATCATTCTTACAAACTCACAATGAATTATTTGCATATCCTAAATCCATTTTCATCAATATGTTAATCTACATGTGTGAACCTACTTCCCTATATTGTTTTCTTTATTGCATTGATTCATTTTCCTTATAGTATTTAGTAATTAGTGACAAACATTTGCCAATCGTACAAGGTAGAGTTCTAACCATAACTATTCACAAGTATCTCCCGTGTCCCCGAGATCGACCCCTTACTTCCCTAATTACATTAATTTGTTGTTAGCCTAGTCTGGGTTATTTATCTTTGATTAGGGTACGCGACAACCCTGTCAAATTTTGGCGCCGTTGCCGGGGAGCACGGTTTTGTTTATTTGTGATTAGTAGAGTTTTACCTTGTCTTTTTCCTTTTTCTTTTCTTTTGTCTTGAGGAACACTTGTTCCTTGAGATTTTTCTCACCTTTTCCTTGTAGTATAGTGACTCTTTTCAGGTAATAGGAATATTTTCTTTCAATGGGATTTCTTTATTTTCTCTCAATGACTATCTATTTCCAACCTCCACAATGCGCGAATGAGCCTTTCCATGAATACCTCGACCGATTTTATAGCTATTCTAACCATATTATCTCTCTTGGGTATACCCTTGATGAGACCTATATGAGAGATGTCGTGCTTCATGGAATGCGCATTGAGTGTCATAGCCTGGCTATGCAATTGAGTGCTGAAAGTTTTTATCAGAAGAGACGAAAGGAACTTTGGATTTTCTTGGACTTTATGGCATCCCAATCTTGGGATGAAATGCACCGGCGGTTGAGAATCCAAGAGCAAATCAATGAAATCATGGCTCAAGTTCAAATGCTCAAAGGGCAAAAGGAAGAACCCACGTTTAAAAAATGTTAGCCAATCAGTTTTCCTTATGCTTTTTCACCTCATCCATGTGAGTCTATTTTCTCCAATGCTTTTTAAGCCCCCTCATGTGAGTCTAATTCTCCCCAATCATATGAATTAATAGATGACGATGATGATGGTCTAACCTTTTCGATTGAAAGTCACTCTAGTGTCGTTCTATTTGACAATTTTGAGACCCCCATTATTGATATTGACCATATGGTAGTCGAGACTTTAGACAAGGATGTTGTTAAGCCCATTTGTGACTCCAATGGAGAGTTGTTGATCGAGTCATCAGATTTCTTTGAAAATCCCTTCGCTAAAGATATTCCAGATTTATTTGAAACTGATACCGGGTTTTGTGAACCTAGCCTTAAAATTAAGTGGCATCAACCACCCATTTTTGATTCCCAATCCTTTGATTCACCCTACCCCCAATTAGAGTCCACTAATGATATTTTGGGAACTAATTGTTTGTTCCATGATCTTAACCATTTCACTCCATCTCTCACTGACGAGTGGAGTAGTTCAGTGGTCATCTATGAAGTTTGTCATGCGCACAATGATAAGATATATCAATCCTTACCTTCAATATTTCATGCCTATATCTTGTCAATTGCTTACATATGTTTTTGTATAGCTCATGCGCAGGTATATGACCGACTTCTAAGGGCATTGACATGCTTTTTAAGGCACAAAGAATGATTTTCATTAATAAAGAGTCTAGCAAGACATTTAAATAAAGCTTCGCGGGAGGCAACCCATGTTCCTTTTTCATTTTGCATTTTTATTTTTGTATTCCCTTTTTCGTTGTTAGGATTTATTTTGCAGATGAAAGAGTTTTTGAAGAATCTATAAAGACCTTCCTTGTCAAGTCCAAAAGACTAGCTTGGGGGAGTACGCGCTGACTAGTAAGCTTCACTCTTCTTTCATTTGTCCTTTTCCCCATTAAGCATCTCATTGCATGTTTAGTCTTCGTGCTCACATTGAGGACAATGTGATGTTTAGCTTGGGGGAGGGATTGCATTTTCCCATTTTGCATTTAAGTTGATCATTTTTCAAATTTTGAATAAAAGAAAGAGAAGATTTTTGAGAAAATTTAAAAATTTCTGAACACAATTGAATGCTTTTCATGCTTTGCTTGCTTGTTTACTATGCTATCATATTACATTTCCCAAACTTAGAGCTTTCAAAAGATAATCATTCAATATTTATTGAATTGTGCATACATGGGGAAGTCTTGTACACAGTAGGCATGGAATGAATCTATAGATGAGTACGCTTGATCTTGACATTTGGCAAGTTACATATATTGTAAGGTAGAACCTCCTTAGACTGGTACATCCATACCCAGTCTCATTTAGGTGTGTGTAGTTCTCCTTGTGATGTGTGTCATGTCAAAACGTATAAGTATGGTTCTCATTTAATTTCTATAAGCATTGCATTCATGATTCACTAAGATTTGAAGCCTTTTTCACTTTGAATTACCCCTCAAAATTAGCCCCTTCATACAAATGCTTCACAAAATAATAGATACACAAAAACTGCCTACCTTTTGAGCTAGTAGCTAGACTATGGTGTATTGGTGCTCTTTTGAGAAGATTTTGTTCCTTAATGACAAAGTGAATTTGGAGAACGAAAATGTTCAGGAAGTGATGTTCAAAAGAAAAGAAAAGGAAAAGAAAATGAAAAAAAATCAAAAGAAAGAAAAAAAACGAAATAAAAGAAGAAGTTGTGAGTATCTCCTCAAAATGTCAAATCAATAGAAGGAGTTTACCCTAGTGTTTCGTGTGTAATAAGCCAATCCGTTACTTCTGGCTTCATTATTCGTCTTTTGGGAATTGATCGAAAGTTTGGATTGAGTATTAATTTATCATTGGTCAGTTGCTAGCTCGTTTTAACCTTCACATTGACCATAAATGTTTGTCCACCTTTCACCCATTTCCCAAAGCCTTCTTCATATTTTCTGGCTTCTTTTGTATATGCATTATGATCTTTGACTTGTGTTTTGAATAGTTTACCATATTACATTGCGGACACATTTTCATAAGTCGTAGATAGGTGAGTGTCTAAAAAACATCTACACATAAAGAAATCACCTTTTACATACATTGAGTGTTCGAGTGTGCCGTGAGAGTCCATATGTCAAAAGATCATGCAAGACCGAAAATTCTGTACTGAAATTCTTTGTGCTACGCTGTTATGTAAATCTCGGCCATGTTTATGTATCATTCTTGCCGACGTTGTTTTTGGGTTATGATTCATTATGTTTCCAAAGTTTTACGTTGAGATTTGTTTCTTGATGGTGTAGTAGCCAATACGTGCAACCCTTGTCCTGGTATTGTTTGTTATGTTTGCTTGAGGACAAGCAAAGGTTTAGCTTGGGGGAATTTGATAAGTGAATATTTGTATGGTTTTAACCCCCAATTTAGCTCGGTTTTGTATGTCATTTGTGCTTTGTTAAGCCACTTTATGAGCTAATATCGTCTTCTAGGCGAATTCCTATGTTGTAACCTGTTTTATAGGGAAAGTGACGTTTCTACGCCCATTTTCTATATTTCCGAGCATTTGCCTAGAACCCGACGATTTGAAGAAGAAAGCTTGACCAAATGAAAGGCATTTCAAGAAGGTTCACTAATTCGAAAGAGAGAAGAAGCGAATACAGTTTCGTAGTTGTCGGAAGATCAATCAATTAGGCGAAAGCAATCATCGCTTTACATCAAACCCTATCAACAAACCCGACTCAAGAGGTCAAGGGGGATGATGGAAGTCAAGTCATAGGCAAAGGAAGATGAAACGTTGGTCAAAGCTTCTAGATGACCACTTACTCGATCGGGGAAGTGTGTACCCGATCAGGGATGTTTGCTGCTCCGCACAAATTGCTTCAACTTCCTATTTTTGTCCTATATGTTCAATGCTTGACCCCTTCCCTACGAAACTCTAATGCTATATAAAGAGAGCTCCAGCCACTCTTCTCAACACATCTCACAACACAATCTCATACAAAAACACTTCTCTTCTTAGTTTAGTTTAGTTTAGTTTAGTTTCGTCTTTCTTAGTTTAGTTTAGTTTAGTTTCATCTTTCTTAGTTTAGTTTAGTTCTAAGTTTGTATGGTTCTACTTGTAATTGGAACTCAAGTTTCCGGGTTTGCATTTCCTATTCAAGTTCCTATTCCATTTCAATCTTTGCTATCCTTTCCGGTAATCTTTATTCTCGTCTTTACATTATAGTTTCCTTCTCTTTTAGTATTTCCTTCATCATGTTTACCATTCTTAGTTTTATAATCATAGTTGCCCTTTCATTGTTAATCATGCATAAGTAGTCGTTTTTCTAGGGTGTAGGATAGCCATGGTAGATTGATTAAAAGATGATAATTGGATAAAAGAAATTGTGCCTTTAAAACGTTGTATCTATGCATGTTTGGATTGTAACGATAGTTAACGATTTATGGCCGAAAATCATTGACTAAAATGGAATTCTTTTCCAAGGTAGAGACACGTGAATTGAATAGACAAAGCATGACATGGTAGATTAAGACCTAGTAAATCGCCTAAAAGCCTGCTAGACCATCTGATCTATGATTGTAATGAACACATCATTCTTACGAACTCACAATGAATTATTTGCATATCCTAAATCCAATTTCATCAATATGTTAATCTACATGTGTGAACCTACTTCCCTATATTGTTTTCTTTATTGCACTGATTCATTTTCCTTATAGTATTTAGTAATTAGTGACAAATATTTGCCAATCGTACAAGGTATAGTTCTAACCATAACTATTCACAAGTATCTCCCGTCTCCCCGAGATCAACCCCTTACTTCCCTAATTACATTTATTTGTTATTAGCCTAGTCTGGGTTATTTATCTTTGATTAGGGTACGCGATAACCCTGTCACTGGATGTTACTGCTTTAGAAGCATGAATCCATGGCCTTCCCAGAAGTATGTTGAAGGATGCTTCAATGTCTACAATCTGGAAGTTAACCTTTCGCTCGACTGGCCCAGTAGCTATGATGAGTTTGACTAGTCCCACTACCTTCCGTCGTGTCCCGTCATACGCTTGAACACCTTGGTTGGTAGGAGTTCAATCCGTTTCTTTCAAGCCCAATTTACGTGCCGTCTTCAGTGGTATGACATTGACTGCGGAGCCATCGTCTACAAAAGTCAAGGGTATATTCTTTTTCAGGCACGTGATTGTGATGTACAGGGCGACGTTATGACTAGCCCCGAAAGGAGGTAGGTCTTCATCTTAGAAGGTAACTGGGTTGCTGAGGTTGACTGAGTATTTGAAGACCAAGTTGACTACATTGTCGGGTGTAGAGTCGTGTGCTACATTTAGCTTTGCCAATGCTTAGAGTAGAGCTTGGCGATAGGGAAACAAACTTGCAACTAATTGCCAGACTGAAAGATCATCCTTTGTCATTTGTAGTTTCTTTAGCAGATGGTCTGTAGATGTACCCTGACCATCGTTTGGGGTGATGACAGTGGTATTAGTAATTGGACCATTAGTAGTAGGACCGTTTTGAGGGACGCCTTCGACGCCTTCATAAGGATGTCCTGATCGAGTGAGATAGCTTACATCTTGATCTTCGCTATTTTGAGAATGTTCCGTGACGTATTCATCTTCCTTTTCATCTGCCTATATATCTGTTGACAGTATTGAGGTCTTTTAAACTGATGATTTTAGCTTCTAAAGTGACGATTCGTTTAGCCAGATTGTCACATGTTGTGATCACCTCTTGCATTGTAGATTGTTGGGATAGGACTACAGCTCGTGGTGCGCTTTCTTGGCGTGTGATTCCCGGAATGCGTATGGATGTTACGATGATTTTGAGCTCCGAGACCTGTCTACTCGCATTTCTAGCCAATGCGATGAAGTCATCGAGGGTAGGAGAAATGGTGGAATACCTTTCCTCATTTTCGAGCATGTTAATTTCATCTTCAAATGGGGAGATAAGGTGTGAACAATCCAAGGTGGATTCTTCATCCGTGATCACTAGAATTCTAAGAGGATTCTTAGTGTTGTTGGGCTTGCTACCAAGAGGTAGGGGTAGATGACCGTCTTCAATCATATCTTGGATGACATGTTTCAATTTGAAACATTTCTCTGTGTCGTGCCCTGTGCCCCTATGATACTCACAATAAGCATTCTCATCCCAAAATTTACTCTTCTTTTCTGGATCAGATGTAGGTCCTATAGGTTGGAGCTTGCCTTGTTGAGTCAATCTTTTGTAAGCATTGGAGTATGTGTCGCCGATGTTGGTGAACTTCCTTTGAGGGTTATTCTTTGTGGTGCTTCAATAAGGGTGACCTCATCGGTTTTTTAGTGGAGCCGTAAGAACGACTCGTTGAGCCTTGATACCCGCGACCTACCGTTTTAGACAAGAGTCCCTTTCGGATGTCGTATTCGATTCTGGTCCCTAGCACATGTAAGTCTTTAAAAGACTTTATATTATGGTACCTTAGATGGTTTGCATAGATGGGTTTTAGGTTGTCCACGAACTTTTCCACAAGAGTGGCCTCATCTGGACGTTCAACCAATTAGGTACTAGTCTTCCTCCACCTACTTAGGAAGTCGGTGAAACCTTCCTTCTCATTATGAGTTAGGACTTCTACAGTACGCATGTTGACTTGAATTTCAGCATTGTCTGCGTATTGTTTGGTGAATTCAATTGCAGCATCATCCCAAGTTGCAATGTTCTTGTGATATAGGGAATAAAACCATTGTTTGGGAATGGTGTCGAGAGATGAAGGAAAGATCCTTAGGAACATCGCAGGTTGTTTCCTTACCTTATAAAAAAAATAAAATAAAGGAAAATCTCTCGTTTGGTGCCTTTGATAGACATGTAATCCTTGAAAGCACGGATGTGGTTCAAGGGGTTCTCATGCCCCTTGAACTTTGGGATGTCAGTCATGTTTAAATTGGTTGGCAGCTGGGCATTTACCGCTTCATATTTGCGACTATTTTCCCTATAGATGTCATCTCCCTTGGTATACATTAGTTGTTCCTCCAAGTATTGGAGTCGCTTTTCTGCTCCAGTAGGAACTTGTGGGGTATCGACTTCTGGTTGTCCCACAATTAGTGGAAGTTTGTCGTGCACACTAGGGTCAGGAATGTCTGCGGATGGTAGCCTAGTTTCTAGGGCAACGATTCGACCCTCAATGGCATTGAGGCGAGCATAGGCTTGGTCTTGGATCGTTTGGAGACGAAGGAGCGCAGCTAGGATTGTTGGAGCTAGTGTCCTCCACAGTTAGTGTGATAACGTATATAAATCTCTTACAGGTTCACAGGGTATACTTAGTATTCTTATCAGTTGATTAACGTTTATCGATAACGGTTGGCTTGCTAGAAGTTCGACGTTATTGTCATTTTAATGGCGGTGATCAACTGGTCCCTAAAAGTCACACCTAAAGGATGTGTTTGAGAGATATAATTATATGAAAAATATAATCATATTGATGCCTTATATGACTAAAAGGTTAGTCGATGTATATGACTAAAAGGTTAGTCAATATAATGATGATACGATTATTTAATACGATTAAATAATACTAGCTGAGACGAATTAAATGTTAATTCGTAATTGAATATAACCTGTTATATCTAATTGATGTATATAATGTAATTATTTAATACGATTAAATAATTAAAGCTTAAACGAATTAAATGTTAATTCGTAATTAAATATAAACTGTTATATTTAATTACAAAATTATAAATATACGATATTTATAGTTGAAGTATATATTATACGATATTGTCATAATAAATGATGTCAGACCGGTATTAATAAATCGACTACAAGATGTTGTATGGACTTATTAATATGTGACAACATAAATGACAATAATGATACATACACATTTTATACATTAAAATGAAAAAGCTAACAACCTAAAAACAAGTAGAGAAAAAAAGAGGGAATATCTCCTTTCTTTTCTCCACTTGACTTGGACGGTTAAAGGGAGAGGAGAAGAAGAAAAAAATTTAGATTTTTATCATCTTTTTCTCTACATTTCTTATCATTACTTCTCACAAAATATTATTAGTAATTTTTGTATTCATTCTAGCACAAGAAAAATGCATTTTTCAGAGCATCTTGGGTGCAACGATTAGGAGAATATCGATCTCGATATTTGTTCTTAGGCCATATTGCTAGGACCGGAGGTTGATTCTAATCTCTATGTTTTATATTATGCATTTCGTTTATGACTCGCATTTCATATATTATGATTTCGTTATAATCCTTAAATTTCATAATGAAATATACCGATATTTCTCACAAGTGGTATCAGAGCTTAGGCTACGAAATTATTTTATATGATTTTTCATAAATGATGAAATATTATATTAAAAATTTTCTGAATTTTTTTTTTGTTTCGGCTAAAATAAATTTTTTTTTTTCAGCCGTGATAATTTTTTTTTTTGAGCGTTGTTTTCATTTTGATTTATTGATATTGTTGTTTTAAAATGTTAAGATGGCAATATGATAAATTTGTAGATGTTTTAATTTAATAAGGATTAAATTAAAATGTAAATGGAAATTGTTTTGAATGTTTATGAACATTTGTTTTTGCTATATATTTTCGGCATACATGATGTTAAATTGTTGTTTTGCATCATGATTCATTAATTTTAATGATGTTCAAATCAATTATGATTAGTCGAATATTAAGATAATCGATTTAATCATGATTTAGATATTCATTTTAAAATGTTAAATTGAATCATCTAGTTTGAATCAATGTTTAATAATGATTAAATGTTGATAATTGTACCGATCTTGTAATATTAGCAATATTAAATTAAAATGTTTAATTTGTATGTATTATTTTATAATAAAAAAAACCGTGGCTGTTTTATAAAAAAAAACAAGTTTGATTCGGTTTTTTTTTTTTTTTTTTATTTGGCCAAATATTTTTTTATGCATTATATTGATAATTTATGATTGTTGTTGTGAAAAAGTTCACAATTATTGGATACCCAATTATATTAAAATGGTTTAAAATAATGTTGGATTAATTCATATTATACGATAATATGAATTAAAATTGGATTATGTTTGATTGGAATTATTGTGAGTAATTTAGGAATTGTCACATAATTTTGATCATTTTGAAATAGGTGGTTTGGATAAATTACTCTACATAATTATGGAATTATGTCTTGAATGACTAATTTTTTGTTGATGCATTTTATTTTGTTGAATGATTTATTGAATGGTTTATTTACGTAATTTTGCAATTGGTTGTAATTTGTATTACCTAGTGTGGCCTTAGTTGATTATGTTTTCGTAATGATGGAAACATGATCTTGATGTAATTTTGAGATCTCGAATCTCCTTTTGTTTTCTTTGAAATTATGTTATTAAATTAGAATGTAAACAGGTTTATATTTTGTAATTTATTAAATGTAATTTGAGAAGACTAAAGATAGAGATCGGATTGCTCACTCCCGCTACATCGACCAAGATGGAACATCAAGACAAGCTTTTCGGGTCCAATTATGGATGGATTCCAAAGTTGTATTTTGTTCATTTTGGTAGATAGGCCACACTAGGACTTTGTAATTTTACGTATTTTTCGTTCTTGTTGCATTTCTTCACATGATAGTTAGTGCATCATATTCCGCCTAAACCAAACCCCCTACTAAAATGCATGAAAATTGACTCATATAGTTTGGATGTTAGTTATCATGGACATAAAGATGTCACACGAATTTTAAGCCATCATCTTAGTTTATTCATTCTCGCATGCTAGATATTCGTTCACTTAAAATGAATTAAAATAAAGTTGATCACTACAACAAATTCCTTACTTTCTTGACACTTAAGGCCCGACACTTTTATAAGCGTCGACCTTTTTTAGGCCCAAATTCATTCTTGTGCGTAAAAAATATCATTTCATTTTCATTTTTTCATAAAAGTAAATAAGGAACCGCTCCTCATGTCTTCAATATCCCGCCTATCCCAAAACTTCTTTCATCTCCTTCTTTATTATTATCAATCAAACCCTAATTCGTTTAACTATTCGTCTTCTTCATCCCATAATATTCCCATCAGATCCGACTAATGGCGGCTTTTGCTGTCAAACTTCTCAAGAAACTACGGCGGGACGAGAATTCCACCCTTGACTATTGTATCGGTATTTGCCGATGTTCAGTTCAGTTGTATTTTTGTTGAAATTATAGACTTCGGTATGTCATCAGGTTCAACATTGGATTCATGGTACAACTCTTGTTTGTTTTTCTTTCAGTTTTTGTTTATCACTTCGATTATGGTTCACTAATTAATGTATTCTAGTCTATCCACGCTTTCGCGATTAATTACTTTTAATTTTTCAATTATTGCGGTGTGTTTCCTTCTTTTGGGATTAAATTATGTTTTCCGTGAAGAAAAAATGGGGTTTGAGGAATTGAGAATGCTCATTGAATCAATTATCCTCTCAAATACGATTTCTAATCTCATCAGGTTCATTGTATTTCTTTTACTTCAAATTTTCATTCTCCTCTCATATTAGCATTATTATACTTAAATAATTGTGAATTCACAAAGAATTAAGCCTTTTCTCCATTAATTTTTCAAATTTACATGTGTTTTTATTCAGACTTTATAGCCTTTTATCGTTAACTTATTTGTCAATTTTCTTGTAGATAAAACTCTCCATGATAGTCTGAATGATACTTAGTAGTTGAAAAAAAAAATTGATTTTCTTGTCCTATATGTGGAAATCAAGCTACTTTATCTGAATGAAGTATTATAAACTTAGTCTAATGTCAAGCTTACATTTTGTTGTAGGATGGGTATTTAATTAGTGAGCAATCTAAACGATTCTTTCTATTTTTCTTACATTTTTAGGCTAACCATGTGAATTTGGATCCCAGGCTTCTATGTATAGCTTTTTTTTAAGGACTTGTATTATTTGTCTTTCTATATGCATTACTATAGTTTGTAAATCTAATCAAAGTTATCAATACCATTTTCATTCAATAGTGGTATTGGGTCTCGAGTATTTACTCTCCTTAAAGATGGTAAGAGTAAGTGGGTGATGTAACGACGATTATTTTAATAATTAATTTTTTAACAAATTATTAATCGGGTTTTATAATAACTGTTTGACACGTTTTTTTAGATAACAATATTCTCTATATGTTAAAACTCAAATTTGTTAAACAATAAAGTTAGCCCCATTCCACTTTATGTTGTTTAGAACTCAACTTAGCATTAATGATCATGGATTCTAACACCTATATATTTTCCATGAACAGATCGAGCTCAAGAACTCTAGTTGATTCATGACATTCGTTGGTTAGCCATCTATTTGTGTTGTGAAGAAGTTGGATTAATGAGAAAGCGTAAGTTCACAATGTTCTTGATTGTATAGGTAAGTTTGTCTTATATCGGTTTAGATTTCACAACTATTTCTTGCTCTATAAATATGCGGGGCAACTTAGCAGCGTTCTATAATTGCTAATAGGTTTCTCTTTTGAACAATAAAAGCTTTTGCTTCTTTTTCCTGATTGCAGAAAGTTGCAGTGTTCTAGAAATTTTGAAGAAAGGAGGCAATAATTTTCTTGGATGATGCAGTCTTAGTAAGTTTTCCATATTTCATGGCACTTGGATGACACTCGTAAATGACGAGATTTTTCTTTAATGATGGGTTATGCTCTATAATTAGCTCCATATCCCTTTTTAGTGAATTTGAAACAAAAATGTATATTCTGATGACGGACTTGTTGTCTTTATATTGTGTTGCATGTTGCTAACGTATTGGATAATGAATTTGATGGACTAATGGTAATAAATGCAGATGACCGGTGTACTTGAATATTTCCTTGTATAAGTGATGCCTTTAGGTTCTTGCAGATAACTCATTGAAAGTAAACTCAATTAACATATGCGTAAATACATGTCAATTTTCAAGTATTTATTAGTTGTTCACTTAGAATAATATAACCTAAAGCATTGGTCATGAAAGATTGGGAAAATTAATATTGAGTACAAATTATTATTTCTCAGGTAACCCTGCTTGAGTAATGATGGAAGTGAAGTTGTTGGATCTGAACAACATAGAGTCTGAAATTCTAAGGGAATCGGATTTGGTCGTGTTAAGCTAAGGTGTCGGATGTCTTCCGTAACTAGGTAAATTAACATATGTTCTTCCTTGTGTTGTAAATTTTAAGTTGTTTCATTTATTGTTGGAGGTAATCACAAAGATGTACAATGTCCTATTTGCTCATGTGATGTTGAACAAAAGAAAAGAATGTTATTAGAGTTGGATGCAATTGTTATCATAGGGCTGTTGAGATTGCTGAAACCCTTATATTGATGGAATCGTTTTATTATACTACCATATTACCAGTATTTTATTGATGATGTGTGAGACGCTTTTACAAAACGTAGCACCTCTGTGTAAGATAAATTAAAGTGATGATAGCCTGACATACTATTACACTAATAAGCTAACTTCTTTGCGGTATTAAGGGCTGGAGGCCCAAGCTGGCTTAGTAGCAAATGTTAGTGCTCTAAACCTTAGTTTATTGTTTATTCTGTTACCATTTAAAATGGCTTGAGTGTAAATGTACTTGAACTTGCTTTATTTTATGATGGCCAAGTGTTAGGGAATTGAGATTTACTCATATGGTGAATATCAATAGCTACTGGAAGTTATGTGTCTCATGGATGTTTGTAGAATAGATTAAGGTATTTGTACATAGATAAAGGTTCTTATTTAACCTACTTTTTTTGTAAGTGCTTGCCTTTATTTTAGTAAAAGGACTAATCTGGTTGTCGTTTATTTTATTATTTCATCATCATGAATCTTTAATTGGTGTTGCTCTTTCGTGGTTTATCAAGAAGTTGGATTGTTTGTTTTAGTGTCATCAATTATGGTATTTTTTGAAGGTATCGTTGTCAGGGTGTTAGACTTGATTATTGATATTGTCATCCGTACTACTCAGTAGTATATTTATCGAATTTGGCTTTAAATGTGAGAATTATTAGGTCTTTTAAGATTGTTCAAATGTCCAGTGCCAGTGGAGTGCGTTCAATAGGTTATGGTTTCAACTTGAACATTTCAAGTTAACGATCACAAAAGTTCGGAATACAAAAGTTCACAGAGGTTTAAAATGTTTTAATTGTCATATAGATGTTACAAGAGAGAGCTCGATCTTAACTTTCTATTAGTATCATTGAAGAAGTTATACCTGTCGTTTTATTAAACTTACTGGAGTATTTGGTATTATTTTAGGATTTTAAACTTTTCTAATAATTTTTTGGTACCTGCAGGTTTCTAACTACTTAATGGCGTTGGTGCAATCAAATCAACTGAGGCTTTCACTTTTAGATAACAAGGATCGTGACAATGAAGATAGGATTTTCATTTGGAAACATTATGCACAAACACCTATTTATTGTAAACATATTGGATTTTTGTTCGTTTATATGTAGTTAAAAGGTTCATTTAGCACTAAGAATTTATGTAGGATACAATTAAATTGTTTTTCTTATGACAGTAGACCCCCGTATGGGGCACTTCACAGTAAGTATGAATTAAGTATTGGCTTATTGTAATCAATTATTTGTGTATTGGCTTATTTTGATCATTTATTGTATTCTATAAGCTCTTTATGAGCTTATCATGCCATCAACGTCATTGAATTTAGTCCTTGAAAGTGTCGTAAGCATAAGTAACGAAAAAATTAGACGGGACAAAAAAGCGTCAAGAAGCATCCAAATCGCGACGCAAGAAAGTGTCATAAAAACCGACACAAAAAAGTGTCACCACTTGTATATGTCACTGACGCAAAAAGGTGTCGACATGGTTGACGCTAAAAAGCGTTAGGAATTCCTGACGCCCCAAAACCCCACGCTTTTATAAGCGTCGAGAAATAAAGTTTCGACGCTTTTAAGCGTCGAAAAATGCCTTAAAAAGCGTCGAAAATGTAAGGAATTTGTAGTAGTGGATGGGATCTTCCTCTAAAAACTAAAAATTGAGACTAGTCTTTATAGGCCAAACTACTATGAATCCCTTCTTCCTCGGTAGGCATATAGGACCTTACTCTCCATATGACCCCTTCTACGTTGGGTAAGTAGTAGGTGTTGACTTATTTTACCTCAACATTATAATCCGAAGAGTTTCTCGTGATTATGATGGACTAAAGATAGAAATTTATCGACCAAGAATTCTAAAGGTAGAATTAGCCAAGAGGTTGGCTTATCAATTTATAGATAATTGAGTCTTGGGATAATTTATATAATTCTTGAGGGAGGTCAATTGTATAAATGCTTGAGTCTTCGCATTAAACAAGTTTTGCACTAGACTTAATTCATATCGATGAGTATGCTTATTATGTTTTTCTTCTTTTTTCGCAGTGTAGAATTCGTTTTATATTGATAATACTGCTTATAACAAATGGCTGGCCATAATGATGTCCCTATGCCAACTGCCACACTCGCACGCGAGTCCTGGCTTAAAACTTTCATGGACCACATGAATCAGTCCACGCGACTGAAGAATGACGGGTCCAACTTTGCGGACTGGGAGGCGGAGTTACAGAATGCTGCCATTGCTGACGGCAAGCTCAAGTACTTGACTGAGCCAATACCGCCAAACCCAGGCCCCAACGCGAGAGCTAACGAGTCACTTGCTTATAGTGACTACGTTATGGAAGCGGGTGCGATAAAGAACGTACTCATCTTTGCAATGGAAACAAATTTGCAAAGACGCTTCATTGCCCAAGGTGCAAATAAGATTTTCACCACGCTCACTAACGAATTCTCAAAAGCACCGAGAATCGTTACTTATGAGCATACCTGTCGCTTCTTTGAGGCGAAACTCCAGAAGGGCCAACCGGTTAGCCCACACATTCTTGATATGATTAAGAATGTCGAGAAACTGGAGGCACTTGATTGCAAAATCAGTGAGAGCATAGTCATTGACATTATGCTTCATTCACTTTATGATGGTTTTGCCCTTTTCAAGGCAAATTACTACATGAATGACATGAGGAAAAGCCCTCATGAGCTACACTCACTTCTCGTACAGACCGAGAAGGATCTGAAATTGAGTGGGAGCATGAAGCAAGATGTTCTCATGATTTCCAAGAAGAACAAAGGTAAGGGCAAGGCTCACGGCGACCTAACTGTAGGGAAGCCAAAGTTTAAGAAGTCAGGAAAGGGTAAGAGTGGGCCTGGTGAGACTAGTAGCTCACAAGGCAAGGCAAAGAGCAAGGACAGTGACATTGAGTGCCACAATTGCCACAAGACTGGGCATTGGAGGAGGAACTGTCCCGTGTACCGTGAGGACATAAAAGCAGGCCACGTCACTCCTGTTGGTATGTCATCTTATTTTCATATGATTGAGATTAACCATGCAAGTTTCGGAACTTGGGTACTTGATACAGGTTGTGGTTGTGGTTCTCATCTATGTAATCATTTGCAGGGCCTAAAAAACATCACACCTCTCGCAAAGGGTCATGTGGACCTGCGAGTCGGGAATGGAGCAAGAGTTGCTGCAGTCTCAATGGGAACATATGTAATCTAACGCCCGAGTGGATTTGAGTTGTATTTATATAACTGTTACTATGTACCCAGTTTATCTAAGAACATTATTTTTGTTTCCGTGCTTGATAAAGACGGTTTTTCATTTTCAATTAAAGACAATAGCTGTATTTTCTCTTTGAGTAAAATGGTTTATGGCAAAGCAGTTTCCATGAATGGCATTTATATCTTAGATCAAACCACATACATATTACATGTGAATAATAAGAAAGTAAAGGTTGGTGACAAAGATCAAACTTATCTATAGCACTGTTGTATGGGACACATAAATGAAAAACGTGTAAAGAAGCTCATTAAGAATCAGACTATCTCCCCATTTGATTACGAATCATTTGGCACGTGTGAATCATGTCTTATCGGCAAAATGACTCGAATTTTCTTCAAAGGTGTTGGAATGCATGCTAATGACCTATTAGGACTCATACATACTGATGTATGTGGACCTATGTCAATCAACGCAAGAGACGGCTAAAGATATTTTATCACTTTCACGGATGATTTGAGTAGATACGGATATGTCTACTTAATGAAGCATAAAAGTGAGTCCTTTGAAAAGTTCAAGGAACTCAAGAATAAGGTTTAGAACCTACTGGGAAGAAATATTAAAGCACTTCGATCAGATCGTGGTGGCGAATATCTTTCAAATGAGTTTGATCAAAACCTTAAAGACTGTGGCATAGTATTACAGTTAACTCCACCTGGAACACCTCAATTAAATGGTGTGTCCGAACGGAGAAATCGAACATTACTTGATATGGTTCGATCCATGATGATTCACACGGTAGTACCTGATGAACTATGGGGTTTTGCTCTTTTGTCAGCTGCTCTAATACTTAACCGAAGTCCGTCTAAAGCTGTAGACAAGACACCATATGAGATATGAAAGGGAACGGTCCCTAACTTGTCCTTTATTCGGGTTTGGGGCTGCGAGGCTTATGTCAAGTGGAGACACGAGGATAAGCTCGGCCCGCGATCGGTCAAGACATACTTTATTGGTTATCCAAAAGGAATGTTTGGTCATTACTTCTATTCGCCTACCGAACATCTAGTTTTTGTAGCGGCTAGTGCGAAGTTCTTAGAGAAAGAGTTTCTCGAGATCAAGTCAAGTAATAGAACCTTGGATGTGTCGGAGATTCAAGAACCAACAACCGAGCAACCGATGGAGGAAGATGTTCCTTCAACTTCTGATACGGTTAATATTCCTCAGCAACCTAGGAGGTCGGGTAGAGTCTCCATTCCTCCAGACAGATACATTGGTATGGTCGAGGAGAATGATAGAGATGATATTTTACTCCTAGAGAGTAACGAACCCGCTACCTATAAAGGTGCCATGACCTGTTCCGACTCTAAGCTATGGCTTGAAGCCATGCAATCCGAGATGGACTCCATGTATGAGAATGACGTATGGGATCTTGTTGATTTGCCTGATAAGGTACGACCTCTTCAGTGCAAATGGCTTTATAAGAGAAAGCATTCTGTAGAAGGACAACCAGACACCTATAAGGCAAGACTAGTGGCAAAAGGTTTCACTCAAGTGCAAGGATTGCATTATGATGAAATCTTTGCACCCGTAGTTTTGCTTCGTTCCATTCGGATAATCTTAGCGATTGCCGCTTTTCATGACTATGAAATTTGGTAGATGGATGTGAAAACCGCCTTCTTAAACGGTTATTTGGAGGAGGAATTGTACATGGTACAGC
The DNA here is from genome assembly GCA_022085475.1 of Heliosperma pusillum. Taxonomy (NCBI): domain Eukaryota; kingdom Viridiplantae; phylum Streptophyta; class Magnoliopsida; order Caryophyllales; family Caryophyllaceae; genus Heliosperma; species Heliosperma pusillum. The sequence goes on along the minus strand of JAIUZE010003314.1, from coordinate 40,576 downwards.
CCGAAGGTTTCATTGATCCTAAAAATCCTAAGAAAGTGTGCAGGCTTAAGCGTTCCATTTATGGAGTTAAGTAAGCTTCTCGGAGTTGGAATCATCGTTTCAACCAGGTGATAAAAGAGAATGGTTTCACTCGATTGGTCGAGGAACCATGCTTGTATGTCAAGTCGAGTAGGAGTAAGATTGTCTTCTTGATATTGTATGTCGATGACATACTCTTTATTGGGAATGACATTCCTCTCTTATCTTCGGTAAAAGTATGGTTAAAGAACCATTTCCAGATGAAAGATCTAGGTGAGGCACAACGTATATTGGGGATTCGTATCTATAGAGATAGATCACGACGGATGTTATCACTCAGTCAGGAGTCTTATATAGATAAGATTCTTGAAAGGTTCAGCATGACCAACTCCAAGAAGGGGTACCTTCCAATGACTTCTGTGACGCATTTGAGTAAAACTCAGGCACCCAAGACATCGGAAGAGGTCGAGCGCATGAGTCGTGTTCCTTATGCATCAGCCATAGGATCGATCATGTATGCTATGATATGCACATGTCCAGACGTGGCATATGCATTGAGTATGACGAGTCGGTACCAAGGCAATCCAGGTGAAACACACTGGATGGTTGTTAAAAACATCCTTAAGTGCTTACAAAGGACTAAGGATTGGGTATTGACTTATGGAGGAGATACTAAACTATGCGCAATCGGTTACACGGATGCTAGCTTCCAAACGGATCGAGATGACTCGAAATCTCAGTTTGGATTCGTCTTTACTCTTAATGGCGCTGCGGTCAGTTGGAAAAGTTCCAAACAAAGTGTTATAGCAGATTCTACAACTGAGTCCGAGTACTATGCCGCTTCGGAAGCTTCAAAGGAAGCTATATGAATGCGTCAGTTCTTACAAAGACTAACCGTAGTTCCTAGTTCGAATGACCCAATCACCATCTATTGTGATAATAGAAGTGCCATCTTCCAAGCTAAGGAGCCTAATTCTAGCAACAACTCTAGAAATATACATCGGAAGGCTCACATGATCCGAGATTACGTGGAGCAAAAGGAGATAGTGATAGACAAGATTGCTTCGGATGACAACATCGCCGACCCTCTCACTAAACCGTTAAAATATGATAAGCATAAAGGGCACGTTATTTCCATGAGAATTAAACGTGTTCCTGAGTTGTAGTAGCTGTTTATATGGATTAGATAAATGTATCTTTTTCATATACTATTCATAACATCATCGTATTGTTTCATATTTTGTTTTTCATGTGGATTGTACGACAACATTGAACACCACAAAGTGAACTGAATTACATTATATTTGTTTTGGTCCGTAATCGCCCAAATGAGCTGATAACTCTGGCAATTATATTGTGAAGTTGATTGATGAAGGGTTCAACGACCCATAAGTCAAACGGTTAATATGTGACAACATAAATGACAATAATGATACATACACATTTTATACATTAAAATGAAAAAGCTAACAACCTAAAAACAAGTAGAGAAAAAAAGAGGGAATATCTCCTCTCTTTTCTCCACTTGACTTAGACGGTTAAAGGGAGAGGAGAAGAAGAAAAAAATTTAGATTTTTATCATCTTTTTCTCTACATTTCTTATCATTACTTCTCACAAAATATTATTAGTAATTTTTGTATTCATTCTAGCACAAGAAAAAGGCATTTCTCAGAGCATCTTGGGTGCAACGATTAGGAGAATATCGATCTCGATATTTGTTCTTAGGCCATATTGCTAGGACCTAAGGTTGATTCTAATCTCTATGTTTTATATTATGCATTTCGTTTATGACTCGCATTTCATATATTATGATTTCGTTATAATCCTTAAATTTCATGATGAAATATACCGATATTTCTCACAAGGATTGGATCATTACCATTTGGCTCGGGTTGATGAACATTTGCCAGACTGGTTCCATGCATCTTCGAAACTGGGCAAGAGACCGACAACGAATCAAAATGCGATCAACCAATCTAGCACACTTACTCGAAAAGACTCGATCTGTGAAGTGGGAGTGTGCCACTGTGTGTTTTAAAAATGACTGGTTTGGAAATGTTTGTCTTAGACAACCGTAGTGTGGTTCTAGGAGTGTTGACTCGAAGTGGAAATTTTTTTTTTGACTAGACACTTGGACGTAATTTCGACTCATTTTGCGCTACTTTAGAACACCTTTGAAAATGCTTTACAGTTTTATAAGGAATTTGGTTTTGAAAATTTTGTCATAGTTTATTTACAAAGATGGTGATCACGTAAGGTTTATACACATTTAAACAGACAGAATAACGGCATGCTAAGTGCATTTGAAATGGTTTTACTTAGAAGGTGGGTTGCCATTCCATGCAATCAAACCTCGGGTTTGTGGAGAGGTCCGCGCCAAACATAAGTAAGGCCGGTTCCTAGTGTTTGAGTAAGTATCCTCCACAATAGTGCATTTGTATAATAAATCTCATTTTGGATTATTCGTGGGATGCCTAGTATATTGATACTCCACGTTAGTTGATTAACGTAAATCAATACTGATCAGCTGACTAGAGTTAGACGTTATTGTCGTATTACAACGGTGATCAACTGACTCCTTTTGGTCACACCTAAAGGATGAGACCCAAGCTGAAAACTAATTATTTGTATAAGATATTATTTAATTAATTCTTTACATATTTTATATTTGATATATGTTTGGTTACGAGAGTTATTTATTGGAAATTGAGTTAGGAACTCATTCAGGTTAAGTTTATTAGTCAATTATACGATAACTGACTGAATAAATTTTACGTCTTATTTTAATACGATCAAATAAGATTTAATTTAGTAATTAATCGTTAATTCATTAAATTAGTTAAGGTTGTGCATATATTTTGAGGTAGAGGTAATTATTTAATTATATTTACAAGGAGTAGTAAAATAAATTAACTAGAAATTGTGGGACCTATTATATAATGATATAATGGTAAAATATTACTTAAAAGTTAAGTATATATTATTGATTAATTTGAATCATATAATTGTTATATGATCAAATTAACACTTAATTATACTAGATAATTAAGCATATGATTAAAAGTATTTGTGGGACAAATTTCAAAAAATCAAAATGGACCATATTACTCTAGTGAAAGCCGGATTCCATGTAGTGTTAGCAATGATGTTTGTTCATTTCTTGTAACACACTACAACATATTGATTATGAAATGTTATGACATGAACATGATCATTTTATATCCTACACTGTTGCATGGGATTAAAAATAAGCAAACTATTGGCTCATTTTTTAGCTACATGACCGGCCATATGGCCTATATAAGGACATCTTGGTTGTTCATTTATTTTGCTCATTTTTCACTTGTTTTTGCCATTTCCTCCAACTTCTCTCTAAAACTCCCAAATTAACTAATATTCTTATATTACTAGAGTAGTAATAAATCTAATATTAGTTACTACTTGTCACTATATTTTCTAGTCTAAAAATTATAGTGATAGTTTGGGTTTAGTCTTGGGTGCATGTTGGAAGAAGACTTTCTACATTGAAAGTTCATTCTAAGCAGATCATTCTCTTGGTTTTAGCTCAAGATCAATAAGAAAAGGAGTTTTTTATTGTGCCCATTAATACCAAAATTTTCTCAATGTAAGAACATTTCATCTTATGTTTATTTACCCCTTTACATTTGCGTGCATGTTACGTAGATCATTAAATACTAAATTAACAAGTTAATTAGTAACTAATTAGAGGAGTATAATTAAGGTCTATGGACTTTCACCTAGTCCATTCGCCCGATTAGTGAAAGCCCTTGGTGCTAACATGAGTACACACCGCGGTATGGTTAACGTCAATCGCTATCCATCCTTAGGACCAGATAAGAATTTGGACCGTCCAGACAGGACGATTTGTCGAAAGGGTTGGGTTAGGCCTAGGAAGGCCGAATAAAACGACCTAGGAAGATCAAGTAATCACAACTGAAAACTGTCTCATACATACTATTCCCTAAGCTCGTTCAAGTTTCACCCTGGGTAACACGTAAGTGTATGATCCCCAGCGGTGTCGCCAAACTGTGATACACGGGTTTCGCGATCCTTTTCAAAACTGTGGTGCACGGGGTACCACGGCTGGAGAAACGAGGGACAAGCGTGAAAACATGCATTTGTGGAGTCGCCACCAACTTTTGTGGGTAGTTGGAACTGTTCGAATACTTTATGTCACGTCAAGACCAAAGGAATGACATGAACAGTAAGAACTCATTACCCTTAGCATTCTATGTCTAGATGACTCTCGTGGATGCCAATGAACACGGATGTTCACAGACATCTGGAGTAAGGGGTGAGGGTACGTATTAGGAAGTTCTTTTGATCGAACAACTAATCCCGACCACCTCGATAGCGGCCTGTACTAATGATTAGGGAAACTATTCTGTTATCGATGTGTTGTCGGTTATATGCATACAATGCAACACCCACATTTTAATCCTAGCATGTGAGCTTAAACTATGCCGGTTGAACATGAAATTTAGCATTCAATTGTGTCGAATTGGGGTTTAGAATGAATTGCATGTGAGAACACAAGTAATTAAATCATACAATGATTAAATAGAACTATAAGAGAAATATTACAATTGATTACATTGAATATGGGATATATGTCGGAAATATGTTTGAAAGATTAACTGAAATAAAGAAAAGAATTAATGAAACTTAAAGAAATCAGATTAACAACGATAATATGAATATTAGTCAATTAATTAACTAATTAAACTACGTTAAAGGTAACCAGGAAGTCCAAAGACAGAAACTAACCCGGAACAGGCACAGCAGAAGTTGCGTCTTCTGGAAGAGCCCCAGTACTCTGTGCGTCTGTTCCTGAGTTGGGCTCTGGCTGTGAAGCCAGAATCACAAACAATTAGTGGTCGTTGGTGATTTACGGTTTATTAATGATCTACAAGTTGAATTTAAGTGATTTAAGCCATATTAATTATATCAACTATATCAAAGGCGAATCTATAGACTAAATATAGACGGATCTAACCTCTAAACACATAATTTGATGGACGACAAAAACCCACTAATATCGATTATTAGGGATTTAAGTCAAACAAACTAAATAAAGAATGACTAAAGAAAAGGTTTGAAAACAATTTTGACACAAATCCGACGTGAATCTTAAATTAAATTAAATAAAGTACAAGAGATGGGATTAAACACCCTCGTAGTTAGATGTTAACGAAACGAGATATGAACTAAAGTTATCGATTTAGCGATAGCTCGACTCGAATGTAAAGAAAGTGCCCTCGCAAGAGGAACGATCGATTAAATAAGTTGATCTAAGGTTGATTATTGTTGAGTTGGTCAAATTGGTAGGTCGTGACATGTACCCAAAAGGATCTGAGCTTACGTGGTCGATTGATCAAGAACGTAGTCGTCAATAAGCTTAGATCAAGGTCTAGAATGCAAAGAGAGATAAAGAAGGGGCGGAACACTCGCGTGCCTTTGAAGTTAGCACGAACCTCTCCTTATATTGGGAGAGATGTAAAGAGTTATGGAATAACTCGAACACGGAATGAAATCCAGAAAATATTCCGGAAACAGGTAAAACAAGCTGGGGAAGAGGGGAAGAGGCACAGCACCCGTTGCGTCATCTATCGAGCAGTTTCCTACTTTGAAAGAAAGATTTCCGTGTTTCTTTATGGGAATTGCGGTATATTTCGAATTTTTTTCTAAATAAAATATGAATATATTTTACCGAGAAAGGATAAGTTTTGAAACATTAAAATATCTGGAATATTTTAGAGCATTCAGAGACGGTTTTGAAATATGGTTTAGAAAATGAAGTGGTTTTTGACCCGGACTCCAATATGACTCTAATGATTGTCAAAACAACCATATCGGCACGTAGATGACGAACAAGGGGTAGACACAATTGTTTGAGCTATCACTTGACGATAAACTTATGAACTGTCACACATCGTTTTGCATACCAAACATGTGGCCCAATCATCACTGGGTGGTTGGCGGAAGGTGTAGATTCGAGGTATCTACAGTGATTTAATGAGTATTGCTTGAATTTCAAAGGGTTGATCTTGGGTATTTTAATTCATATTAACTAATTTGTTGGGAGTTAGTAGTAGATAAATGAAGGGGAGCGAGGTTGTAAAGGAGTCATCTTTGATAATTATTGGTGTATCTTGGGAGAATTACACCAAGTGTTTCTCTCAATTTGGTTTAGTGCATTTAAGGTGTTTGCAAGAAGGTCTAGCCTAGAAAAGTTCTTATCTTTTGCATTTTCATGTTAGCATCTCAGCTAAATTTCTTCATTTATACTACAAATTGTCCATTATAAATATCCATTATTTGTGATTAATAGTGATTAGTGATTTAATTTGGTAGTTAGTGTTTTAATTAGTGTCTAATATTTCATTAGTGTTTATCTAGATTAAAGTAGCTAGTTTAGTCTTTAACCATCTTCTCTTGGGTTCGACCCTTTACTTACCCTTACTACCCTTTTATTTAGGATAATTTTGAGTCTATTTGATGTAGTATAAATTGTTATTTGGTCTTTCTAGTTATCGGAATTAACGACGCCGGTTTTTAGCTCGTCAACAACACAAGTATGAAGACAATAAATCGGGCTACCTACGATTTTTTGCTCATTTACTTGCTTTCACCAAAGCAATACCTTTCTTAAAGGCTATCTTTTGAGCGCAATCGAACGCTTCGTCATCAGTTTCAAAGCTTACATTCGTCACGAATAAAGGGTTCAAATCAACCCCATAACCACAAAATTTCTCAAATGACTCCTGTTTACATGAATATTTAATAAGAATTAAGTACAAAATATAGGGAATATACATTTATAATTTATAAAACGTCCTAATACAATAGAAATAAACAAAGTTAACACCGACCCCTACTGTCGACGTTAACTTTGAACGTCCCATACCAAACTTGACATCCAAAGTTAACGTCGACAATAGGGGTCGGCGTTAACTTTGACGTCCCATACCCATCTTGGCTAGTGTTTTTTTAAAAAAAAATATCTAGCCAACCTTCTTAGGAGACGTGTCTTCGCTTTCTCATATGTATAAAGTTTAGAGAGATTGGCCAATTTCAGTCTCGGTCTAACCAGTGTGAGTCTTTCCATTTTTTGAGTTCTCTAAAATGTCCCAACTTAGGATAGCTCAGTCCTCGTCAAAGCAAGAGGCCTTTGGGGAGGTAGAATCCTACTCTAATAGTAGCCCTTACCTTTCACGCTTCCTGAATACAGCGGTAGCCCCTTCTTTCACCCACCCCGGCGTATGGGACGTTTAAAATTAACATCGACAGTATGGGTCGATGTTAACTTTGAATGTCTCATACAAAACTTGATCTTCAAAGTTAACTTTGACCCCTTACTATCGACGTTAACTTTGAACATCCCATACCCATGTAAATACCGTAAATCATCAAAAAAATCGTCATACAATGGTATAAAATCACGTAATGCAATGTCATAAAATTTGTCATGGAAAAATCGAAACGTAAAATAACGCAATGTATAAATAAAGAAAGAAAAAAAAACTTTCAAGAGATTCGTCGCTTAATTTACTGATAATTCGTCGCTCGTCATTGATTACGATATTCAAAATGTTGTGTTGATTTTCAACTTCAAACCGTTTTTTTTAGTTTAATTGTTAATATAGATTTTTTGTGGGTGAATTTCGGAGAAAATAATTAAAAGAAGACAGATAGAGTTAAAAGATAGAGAAATAAAGTGTGTCAGGGTAATGTTAGTCTTTTTTTTAAACATCGACGATTCGTTATAAAACGTCGACGATATATCACAGCCCTCTAAAATAATTACCTCAACCTTTGATTAAAATAAGAATGAAACGATGTTTACAAAAATTACAGCTACTATATTAATCAAATGATATAAATAAATTGAGAAAAATACAAGTTCATTTTTTATTATATGCAACTTTGCGTCTATGCATTTAACTGGGTGCTTGTTTGTTCGTCGGATTTATATTCGCTTTCGTGGCCGTCCTCGTTTTGTTTTCGAGTCTCGGCATCCATCCAATCGTTGTAGCAAGCCAACAGTCGTAGGGTATTAAATCTTAGAATGGTTCGTTTTTCATGCAATACCCTTTTTGTCCCATTAAAAGCATTTTTCAGATGCCACGGAAGAAACTTGAATGCTTAAGAAGTCTCTCGTTATCGCAGACATCACTGGAAGAGACCTAATTTGACGTCGCTACCATTGCAAAAGGTCTAGGTTGTTGACCTCATTATCGAAATACCTCTCATATTATCGTAGCATGTTTAGATTTATTATTCTGCCAAGATGAATGTTGGAGGCGATTGTTTCTGATTCGGCTGTAATTGACTCTTTTAAACTCTAAGAACGTTCAAGTTCGCCTCTCGAAAATCAGTACCACTACCACTGCACTACTGTTACTACTACAACCTTCACTAGAACAGGATAAAAGACAAGTGAAGTTACCATCAACAAATTCATAATGGCTATATGTTGTGGACAACGCCACCCGCACGCCATCGCGTCTTGGCGGAACTCGGCCCATAGAGCCCTCTTGGGGAGTAGGAGGACGTGTAATGGGTTTGTAACCGGTTTGAAATACTTTGAAACCAATTCTTAAAGGCTCAAGAGAAAGCATTTGAACCTAACAATCGGTTTCGAAGTAGATTCATTAAGGCACCCCTTACCCAACTACTTTGCTAATGACATGAAAGGTTATTTTGAGTGTTTTTTCCTATGGTGACCGATCTCACTTGGTCAGATTACCACACAAAAGAAAAAAATGACCCAAACTTTGCACCTCTCAAATCTGAATAGTGACAAGTTCACATAAAGAGAAAGAAACCCCTCCGAATAAATGGTCAATTCCATGAAAACACAAAAAGAAAAGAGGAAAAAAACCCCAAAAGGTTTCATTAGCTCACATTCACCTTCAAGTGACAAGCACAAAAAATAGTCACTTTTCATGTTTCAATAATTTCAAATACTCAAAAATCCAAAAAAAAAGGAGAAAAGAAAATCCAAACAAAAAGATTGTAAAGTTGAAATAAGTGAGCATAGTTTCTTTCATTTCAATATTTTTCCGAAACTTCAAATAAACTTAGGCTACTTTTTGTCACCAAGTAGGAGCAGGACGATCTGAACCCTTTACTTTTGAAGGGAGGGACATTATGTTTCATATCGATTACTAATACCAATTTAACTCACTCCATTTCCACCTTACATTTTAACTTACTTACAGAGGTTAAAGAATAAGGGATGTATAACAAGATTATGAAACCTGTGAAGTGTTTTTATTCTATTTTTTATGTTAATAGTTGGATTTTAGAACATTGATTATTGAATAATGAGACTTTATTGGTTGCCTTGATGAGGGAGGTGACGTATTTTGATTAGAAGTGACCCTATTGATTATTCTTGTGCTTAATAAATGGTTATTTCACACTTTTGTAGCAAGACCTTACTTGGCTTACAATAAGACAATCTTCCCTACGAGTGTTTAGTCTAATTTTTTGCTAATTACTTATTTTTAAATTAAGAGTCTTTAGTCTAATTTAATGAGCTTACTCTAGGACGAGTAAAGTTTAAGTGTGGGGATATTTGATAAGTACAATTTTAGTGTCGTTTATCCCATACTTGTACTCTTACTTTATCTCGATTTTGGGCGCTTTAGTTATCAAATAGCTTATTTATTAGTTTTATTAGTAATAAGTAATTTAATTATAATAATTATTCGAATAAACGTTATATTTAATGAATTTTGTATTGCTTCCGTTACTTAATTTTGTAGGTGCAAGGCCGCGAAGGAAACAAAATAAGACGAGTCTTAGTCTAAAGCGGGTCGTTAGAATTTACAAGTGAGCAAAATAAAAAGAAATTCAACCATAATTTCTCCAAGTTGACTGTCGCATTCATCCCTTCTCACTGCCAAAACAAACACCATAACCAACCATGGGAATCATCATTTCCCGCATCACCATACCAGCTCCCTCCAGGTAACCTTGACCATGGCAGCTCGTTGGTCGATCTCTGATCTGCTCACGGCGACCAGTCTCGCCTACGAGAGCTCACAGGACCACCGGATACAGCACCATTCCTCCCCTACTAGTCTGCCATGATTCGATTGCGGCACTGAAACCAAAGCCGAGCCCAGCTCCGCCGCATTACCATGGCTGCCACCAATCTACTCCTCTCGAGTTCCGTCCTACTCGCACCACGAATATTACCTCTGTTCATCTACCGTGAGCACCTGACTAAAACTAGAAGTCACACCTGAATCAAGAACAGTTCCACCGCAACACTGCTTCATCCCTTACTCCTCTCCTTCGCACATATCTATAGATACCTCAGTTCTACACCTTCCGCCAACACCTAGTGATAATTGGGCCTCATGTTTGGTACGCAAAATGATTTATAACGGTTCGTAAGTTTATCGTCAAGTGATAGCTCAAACACTTGTGTCTACCCCTTGGTCGTCATCTACGCACCGGTACGGTCGTTTTCACAGTCATTAGAGTTCATTTGCAGTCCGGGTCGAAAAATGATATATTTTTTAGAAACCGTTTTAAAATGCCGAGTTGGACTAACACTCTAGAGTTTTCTGGAGATTTCATTAAATCTTCAAATTCTATCTTTTTGATAAAACTTATCTCGTATCTTTTAAAAGGGAAGTATAGATCTACCACAAGTCCGTAAAACAAACGTGGAAATCTTTCTTCCGTAAGAGGAAACCTCTGAGAAATAACGCAGCAGATGATGAGTTCCTTTGAAGGATCGCAGTTCCTTTTGCGCCCCTCCCCCAGCGTGTTTTCTCTGTTTTTAGAATATTTTCGAGATATATTTCCAAAGTTTGTGTTGTTCCTCAACTCTTCATATTTTAGGCTCGCGAGTATTCCGCCCTTCTCTTCTCTCTTTGCATTCTAGACTTTGCTCTAAGCTTTCCAAATCTACGTGTTTGATCAATTGACCAAGTAAGCTCAAATACTTCTGGGTACTCGTCACGTTTGCATGACTAACACTTTTGACCAATACACAATCAATCAATCAATTAATCAATTAATCAATCGATTTTTTAGTCCTTTAACGAGGGTACTTTCTGCATACATTTAAGTCGAGCTATCACTAAAACGTTAACTTAGTTAATATCTCGTTTCGTCAAACATGTAAGTCTGAGGGTGTAAATACCATATTTTATTATTTTTTATTATTCGTTTAATTAATTTAAGATAAACATCAGAAATAAATTCAAAGTCGATTTTAATCAAAACCTTTTTATAAAACCTTTTCAGCAGTGATCATGACGTTAGGAAGAATCGCAGCAGAAGCTGCCCCTTCTGGAAGAATCGCAGCATCTGCTCCGCCTCTTCCAGAGGTTGCCCTGCTACTGCTCTTCTTCTTCTTCCTCTAGTTTCTGTATACACGTTCTTATTTTATTTTCTTTGTTTATAAAGCGTAAATCGTATTTATATTTCACAAAAAACGTTTTGTTCTTGCCTTAGATCCCTAACAATTCAATATTAGAAGGTTTTCGTCATTGAGTCAAAATTGGGTTTTGGAGATTCGATTTGTTCATATCAAATCTCAGGATTCATTGTTGATATAAATTGTAGTGTAATTAATATGTTAAACCACTTCTACTCGAGTCATAGGTCAATAAATGCAACAAAACTAATTAGAAAAGTAGCAATTTCAGTGGGTTTTATTTCTTGTAGGACACACACACAAAGGAAGACACAAAGGACTCTAATTGGACTCGCTTTTGTGTTGTAAGTTTCTGACTTGTAAGATATGGAACACGGATAGGCTCTTCAAAAGCACAAAGCCAATGGATAGAGGGTCTCTTAATCAAAGAACAGATCCAATGACCAAGATAAGTGATTCCTCAAAGCACAAAGGAAATAAGGACCCCACAACTTCCAGCACTAAGTCAAGAATGTTTACTCATGCACAAAGTCAAGAGCACAAAAAGAAAACATTGTTTTCAATTCTTTCACTCATTTCAATCTAATTTTCTACAATGTAAAGTGCCCCTTATATAGAGGGGATACATGACTAGATAATAAACCCTAACATGTAAAATTCATCGAAGGGTGGAGAATAAAAACTAAAAACATGTACATAAAAACTGAAATTGAAAAGTCTGAAAATAAAGCAAGCTAATTCCTACTAGTTAATGATAGTCCCTCCTTGTTTCTTTGTAATATGAGTAGGTGAGGTCCTTGCAGCACAAGGACTCAAAAAGAAGCTTAGAAATCAGCCCTTGTCGTGCTTTGGGGTAGGTGCAGCTGTCAAACAAAGGGGAAGAAACCACAGTCCAAAAGAGGACCACTAGATGTCGCTTTCAGAGTTCAGAAATTGTTCCTTACATTTTTTCAAGGCATAGGTCTCCTTAAACAGATCCAAGGATTCTTAATTATCATCCCATGACATGAGGGCTTTATTAGGATCATCATCTATCTTAGGACGTGCTAATATTGGCAGCTGAAAGAACTCAAATGCCCCTGACTGATTCTTGCATGAAACAGAACATGCCAGTTGCACTCTGGAACCAGACCTCATTTGTAGCATTCATATTTCTAGACTCATAATGAATTACAATGACCATGATAGCTCATTTTAAAGCTATAGATGTTAGCTTTCATTTAAAATAATAATTGACCCAAAATGATGTCTTGAACTCAAGATATGAAGGTTTGAGTATTAAGAGGTCACTAATGACCTATGCTGCAACAGCTCAGATCTATGCTGCAACAGTTCAGTACGTAGGGGCATCTTCCAGATGTCATAATTTCCTGCTCAGATGTATTTATAAAACCCATGCATAGCCAAACTAAAGATAAATGAAGTACCTTCCCCCTCCAATTGGACTCATTCAAAAATACTTCATGTATCTTCAGGTATGACGTTGTAAGTATGTTCAAGTCAAAACTGAATGATCATTAGTTTTCCTGAACAGTAGCATAAACTTCCAAAATTCATATCTCCCACCTCAGGTTGAATAAAAATGAACATGATATTTCAAATAAAATATAATGATGTTTGATTTCTCCTACAAAATAATCAACTTTAAAATATCCATCCAATCTTGATTTATACTCCCTTGAGTGTTGACAGGTCATTTATCATAAAAGGAAATGCATCATGTCTGGCAGTCTTTGAAGGCTGATTGTGATAAATATACTTTTTGAAACTTCATGATTCCAAATCCATATGAAAGTAGAAATCTTCAAGATTCTAACAATATAAAGAACACAAATAGTTACCAAGTATAGCTCCAGATATTGTAAGCTGAACTTAGCCCTGAAATGCTGAAACAATTGGAATAATTCAAATTCGTTAGTTAAGTTTGCTCTTGAATTGCATTCCTTATGGACAATTTCTTGGACTGCATATTTTTGGAAACATAATTATCGACCTATCCTTCAACTCCTATTGCAAACTCCCTTTGTTGAAAAAACAATTTGTCCTCAAATTTTGTCGGCAAAATCACCACTCATTACAAGGTTGTGGTCTTATTGAACCAACACAAATTCTGTCTTGAGTTGTTGCATTCCCATGAGGCATTCCAAAGATTTAAGACCTTTCAAGCTGGAATGCAGCTTCATAAGGATCCCTTTTGTTCATTCCACCTGGATCGAAGACAAACATAATGTGTCTTGATCTTACATAAGTAGCATCCTCAATTTCAACAGTAATGAGTTGAAGTTGTGAACTCAGGCTTGATATATGCACATTCATAAAATGCTCACTACCCCCACTCATGTTCATTCTGATTTATCTTTCAATGGGGTTCATGTACTCTCCATCTAAAGGCCATGGTGGACAACAAGAAGGACATGGTAACACATGAAATGGGCTGAACTGATTTTTTTAATGTAGTAAGCTCACTATGAACATCACCAAATGAACTAGAATTCCTTCAACATTGTTCAATGAGTGGACACTTGATGTTCTACATAAATATATCCTATTACCATGATAATTTTGAGCCATATGGATACATCAAAGATGAACTTTCAATACTGGACAATAAGATGTAAATCCATCATTTGTGCCCTTGATAAACAATTTCCATTTGAAAAAACAAGCATTATCATTTCAGAATTGGAGTTCTTCCCTAGCAGCTCAAAATTCACATAATAAATAGAATTCAAAACACGAAACTCCCTATAAGGATTCTCATCATCAACCAATGTCAGCTTGTAAACGTTATATCTTATACAACCATTTTCCATTCTTAATATGCAGGAAATTGCACCTAAATGAACTAGCCTGATTTGCAATCTTAATAGCATGTAAGAATGAAAGTGAAGGGTCAAAATAATGCATATTATACCTCTCATGGTGTAAGTTTTGAAGCATAAACCAAGGCTGGTGCAGGAGGCCAGACTTTGACCTCCTGAATATGTAACAATGGAAGAACCTCTTCTTACTCTTGTTTGAATCCCAATGAATGACACCGTAATATTCAACCAAGGCCTCTCCTAATTTCCTGTTCAAGGGCTTATATATAACCTTTGGTTCACGCACAACTCAAATGGACTCAAGGAGGTGGTCAGAAATGCACTTTTGACAGCAACACGAGCTTTTTCTTTTGCACCTTGGACTGTAACAAGGCTAGGGATGGCAATGGATCGGGTTGGCTCGATGTTTGTAGAATCCATATCCAATCCACAATTTTAGTGGATCACCAATCCATATCCAAACCCGATCCATATCCAAAAACCGATTATCCATATCCAATCCACCATTTTTTTATATTATCCATACCCGATCCAAAACGCGATCCATACTCAGTTCAACCCGACCCATACCCATTATAAACCCAACCCATACCTATTTAAAAAATAGCAAAAAACAGATTAAAACATTACAGTTACACTCGTTAACCATGAAAGTTACACTCATAAAGTAGTGAGTTTACGTATAAAAGTGTCAAAATCAATACATTATTAGTACATATTCATATTTTTATATTGAAGATGGCCTAAAGTAGAGTAAAGTTACATTCGTAAACCATTAAATTTATACTAAAAAACGCCGAGAAGTTACATAAACTTGTTTTAAAATCACCTAAATTCAATTTTTTATTATTTGAAATCAAACAAGTTGAACTTTTTTATATTTAAAATTACAGTTAAACTTTTTGAGGTTGGAGTAACGCTCGTACAACATTACAATTACACATCTCTCTATCGTAATAAATGTGTGGCTAAAAATAGGACTCAAAGACTCACCATATATACTGGACTCAAAAGAACCTTACTCATCGTGAAAGTGCACCATATTTAATAATTACATAAATAATTGCGAGAGCGTTGACATTTTACACACTCTCAGTCCATAAAGTTCTTGAAACTTTCATACGAGAGAAAAAACCCTGAAATAATGCAAAAGTTACTCCCTCTTATTCTATTCTTCCCTATTTGCTATTTAATCCATTAATGTTTTCTTCCCTATTTCCATTTTTGGAGGTGGTCTGGGGTTGTATTTTTTGTGAGGTCCATATTTAATTGCATGTGGAGTAGAGTGTTTTGTATGTTCCTAATTCATTTTCTTAATCCTATAGCCCAAATGAAAGGGAAAGATTAATTACATGGAATAAGAGGGAATATGTTTTAATAAGAAAACATTAAAATATCTTTAACATATATTCCATCTGTAAATAAATGAATAAATAAGAAGTAATTATAAAATAAAAGGCTTAAACTACATTATCACATATTATGTGATTTGTCTTTCTAAGAGAAAATAAATGCACTTTTTAGAAAATATAATAGGCAATATACAAATATGTTATAGGCATCTACCTTGAAATTAAAATAAATCTATATTCAGATTAACTTGAAATAGTAAAGGTAGAAAAACAATTAGAAAATATAATAGGCGATATACCAATATGTTTTAGGCATCTGCCTTGAAATTAAAACAAATCTATATTCAGATTAACTTGAAATACTTAAAGTAGAAAAACAAGGACAGCTAAATTTACACGTATAATAAACAAAAGAAAAAATAAATAATAAATAAATATAATAAAACATGGATTAAAGAGATACAAAAAAATTTGTGAAGATTTAGTTTTTGTAAGTGAAATTAAATCATATCGAATTTTGCATTTTAAAAAGGGTTTAGATCAGTAGAAAAATGGATATGGATCGAATTTGGATCGGGATAAAGGTGGATATGGATCGGTTTTGGGTCATATATGGATCTTAAATGGATCGCGTGGATCGGGTCGGATATGGATATGAAATGGATCGGCATGGATTCGGTTCGGTTATTTTTTAAGTGGATATGGATTCGGGTTCTAAGTAATGGATTTGGATATGGGTTTTCAAACTTCGGGTTTGGATCGGTAATTTTCCTTCGGATCGGTTTCGGTTTCGGTTCGGTCCAGGACAAAATTGCCATCCCTAAACAAGGCTATTGTCATTTTGTTCTTCTCGTACTAAATATAATAGAGCAACTTTCTCATCATCTCACTCATAAGAATGATCCTTCATGGACTTAGGCTCATGCGAGTTTAAATACTCCTTCACCTTTTGATTCATTTCTGACACAAGCATCTCTAAGCTCTTCTTAGATTCTTCTTTACCTTCCTCCTTGTTCTTCCTATGAGAATATCCATGTGAAGACTTCCATTTGGGAATGAAAAAGGAAGAGTCTTCGCTAGTATAAGACTTAGCTTTCTCTCTAAGCTTGTTTACTTCTTCTAAGCACAATTCTGGTTGCTTTCTTCCTCGAGGGACTCCAATACTGTTGATAACATTCTTTGTACGCACATCCTCTTCATGCCCTCCTTTTAGAGCTTGTAGCTTCTTCATAGCAGCTGCCATTGACTTGGTAAAGGAGCCAAGTTCATTGGGATTCACCTTAGGACATGGAACATCAGGGATAACACCCTTGGCTACTAGTTTAGCCATTAAAATTTCAGAATTGCATCAACTCAGAAAAATAGGTAGTAGAGTTTAATAAAAACAACATAAGATGTAACTTATATTAATCCTAGCTCTGATAACCAATTGCAACGAAACTACTTAGATTCAGTAGGTTTTATTGCTTGCAGTACACATACACACAAAGGAAGACACAAAGGACTCGCTTTTGTGTTGTAATTTTCTAACTTATAAGATATGGAACAAGGATAAGTGAGTCCTCAAAGCAGAAAGTAAATAAGAACCTCACAACTTCCAGCACTAATTAAAAAAGGTTTACTCAAGCACAAAGCCAAGAGCATAAAAAGAAAAACTTTTTTTAAAATTCTTTCATTCATTTCAATATGATTTGCTACAATCTAAAGTCCCCTTATATAGATGGGATACATGACTAGATAATAAACCCTAACATCTAAAAATTCATCCAAGGGTGGAGAATAAAAACTAGAAACAAGTACATAAAAAATGAATTTGAAATGTTTGAATATAAAGCAAGCGAACTCCTATTAGTTAATCAAAGTCCTTCCTTGTTTCTTTGCAATGTGAGTACTTGAGGTCCTTGCATCACAAGGACTCAAAAAGAATCTTAGAAATCAGCCCTTGTCGTGCTTTGGGGTACGTGCAGCTGTCAAACAAAGGGGAAGAAACAACAGTCCAAAAGAGGACCACTAGATATCGCTTTCAAAGTTCAGAAATTGTTCCTTACATTTTCTCAAGGCATAGGTCTCCTTAAACAGAACCAATGCTTCTTAATTATCATTCCATGACATAAGGACTTTATTAAGATCATCATCCATCTTAGGACGTTCTAATATTGGCAGGTGAAAGAACTCAAATGCCCCTGACTGATTCTTGCATCAAACAGAACATGACAGTTGCACTCTTGAACCAGACCTCATTTTCAACGTTCATATCAGTAGACTAAGAATGAATTACAATGACCATGATAGCGCATTTTAAAGCTATAGATGTTAGCTTTCATGTAAAAAACGAATCAACCCAAAATGATGTCTTGAACTCTAGATATGAAGGTTTGAGTATTAACAGGTCATTGATGACCTGTGCTGCAACAGTTCAGTACTTAGGGGCCCCTTGAAGATGTCATAATTTCCTTCTCGAATATAAATAGAAAGCCCATGAGTATCCAAATTAAAGATAAATGACTTACCTTCCCCTCCAATTGGAATCATTCAAATATACTTCATGTATCTTCAGGTATGACGCTTTAAGAAAGTACAGGTCAAAACTGTATATCCATCGAGTTTTCTCAACAGTAGCATGAACTTCACAAACTAATAGCTCCTACCTCAGCTTAAGTAAAAATGCTCATGATATGGCAAATGAAAGATAATGATGTTATCTG
This sequence comes from Heliosperma pusillum, assembly GCA_022085475.1. Classification (NCBI taxonomy): domain Eukaryota; kingdom Viridiplantae; phylum Streptophyta; class Magnoliopsida; order Caryophyllales; family Caryophyllaceae; genus Heliosperma; species Heliosperma pusillum. Next base: position 22,253 of record JAIUZE010003314.1, on the reverse strand, counting down.
TCTCCTACAAGAGAATCAACTTTAAATATCCATCCAATCTTGATTTATTCAGCCTTGCGTATTAACCGGTCATTTCTCAGAAAACTAGTTGCATCATGTATGCCAGTATTTGAAGGATTATTGTGATAAATATACTCATTGAAAATTCATGATTCCAAATTCATATAAAATTAACATATTCAAGATTCTAACAATATGAATAAAACAAAAAGTTACCAAGTATAGCTCCAGATATTGTCAGTTGAACTTAGCCCTGAAATGCTGAAACAGTTGGAGTAATTTAGATTGGTCAGTTAAGTTAGCTCTTGAAATGAATTCCTTGTGGACAGTTTCTTGGAGTGCATATTTTTGGAAACAGAATTATTGACATGTCCTTCAACTCCTATGGCAAACTCCCTTTGTTGAAAAAAAAAATTTGTCCTCAAATTTTGGACGGCAAAATCACCACTCATCACAAGTTTGTGGTCTTATTGAACCAACATAAATTCTGTCTTGGATTGTTGAATTCCCATGGGGCATTCCAAAGATCTAAGACATTTCAAGCTCGAATGCAGCTTCATAACGGTCCCTTTTGTTCTTTCCACCCGGGGTGAACACAAACAGAATGTGTCTTGATCTTACATAAGTAGCATTCTCAATTTCAGCAGTGAGGAGTTGAAATTGTGAACTAAGGCTTGAAATATGCACATTCATAAAAGGTTCACTACCTCCACTCATGTTCATTCTAATTTTTTGTTTCAATGGGGTTCATGTACTCTCCATCTAAAGGCCAAGGTGCACAACAAGAAGGACATGGTAACAAATGAAATGGGCTGCATTTGTTTTTATGAAGTAAGCTTACTATGAACATCACCAAATGAACTAGAATTCCTTCAACATTGTTCAGTGAGTTGACACTTGATGTTCTACATAAATATATCCTATTACCATGATAATTTTGAGCGATATGGATACTTCAAAGATGAACTTTCAATACTGAAAAGTAAGTTGTAAATCCATCCTTTGTGCCTTGATAAATAATTTCCATGTTGAAAAAACAAGCATTTTCATTTCAGAATTGGAGTTCTTCCCTAGGAGCTCAAAATTCACATAATAAAAGGAATTCAAAACACTGAACTGCCTATAAGGATTCTCATCATCAACCACTGTCAACATGTAAAGGTTACATCTTATACAACCATTTTTCATTCTTAATATGCAGAAAATTGCACTTAAATGAACTAGCCTGATTTGCAATCTTAATAGCATGTAAGAATGAAAGTGAGGGGTCAAAATAATGCATATTATACCACTCATGGTGTAGGTTTTGAAGCATAAACCAAGGCTGGTGCAGGAGGCCAGACTTTGACCTCTTGAACATGTAACAATGGAAGAACCTCTACTTACTCTTGTTTGAATCCCAATGAATGACACCATAATATTCAACCAATGCCTCTCCTAATTTCCTGCTCAAGGGCTTATATATAACCTTTGATTCACGCACAACTCCAATGGACTCAAGGAGGTGGTCAGAAATGCATATTTGACAGCAGCACCAGCTTCTTGTTTTGCACCTTGGACTGTAACAAGGCTATTGTCATTTTGTTCTTCTCTTACTAAAGATAAAGGAGCAACATTCTCATCATCTCTGATACAGGATGGACATGAATATATGTTCAAAAATCAAGATTAGGTCACTCTTGACATCCTGGATTTGTTCGCTTGACTTTAAAGCTAAATAACTCATAATATATAGCTACTTTTGACGTGATTTCACTTGCTTGGAGATGAAAGTACATGATGTCAGATTTCTAACAAGTGGTCACACGCTTTATTTGGTTAAGTAACAAAGGAGATATGATTGTTTTAAGTTTAGTTGTCCAGATTGTACGCGGATGACGAAAAATGGACGTGACATTCAAAAGCAAGATGGAAGCTTGGTTTAAATTGTTCTCAAGTTTACTTTCCTAAATCGAGTCTAGTTATTATTTTAATAATTTAAATAAAGTAGTGTGATGATCTTATTTCATAATAAGGTAGTGTTCACATTGTTTCCTAATTACTAGCTAGTTAGTTTATGGTAATTAGTAGTAGTATAAATAAGGAGTCTTATGCATTGTAATAGATACACAATTGATAATTGAATTCAAGTTATTAATTGTTTGTTCTTATTAGCTTGCGAACTTTAAGTTCTATTATTTACTTCTTGCGAGAGGGAAATAATAACCATTCTTCCTTGCGAGGTTGAGTGTTCAGTGTGTGTTCTTGATATCTTGCGAGGTTGAGAGTTCATACACGAGTTATTCAAGTCTTCTTGCGAGATTGCCTTAGTGAGTGATCTTGCGAGATTGCCTTAGCTAATTCACATCCTTTATTTTTCCGTTCAAATACATAAAAAACCACAAAAATATACTTAATTCCGCTGCAACATAAATACAGAAAACAGAATAAACAGTCTGTTGGATTGTTTATTTTAAAACCGAGCAGTTTTACATCAATCTCCCTTATAAGAATGATCCTTCATGGACTTAGGCTCATGAGAGTTTAAATACTCCCTCACCTTTTGATTCATTTCTGACACAAGCATCTCTAAGCTCTTCTTAGATTCTCTTTTACCTTCCTTCTTGTTCTTCCTATGAGAATATGCATGTGAAGAATTCTATTTGGGAATGAAAAAAGAAGAGTCTTGGCTAGTATAAGACTTAACTTTCTCTCTAAGCTTGTTTACTTCTTCTAGGCACAATGCTGGTTGGTTTCTTCCTCAAGGGACTCCAATACTGTTGATAACATTCTTTGTATGCACATCCTCTTCATGCCCTCTTTTTAGAGCTTGTAGCTTCTTCATAGCAACTGCCTTGGACTTGTTAAGAGAGCCAAGTTCATGCGGATTCAACTTAGGACATGGAACATAATGGATAACACCCTTGGCTACTAGTTTAGCCATTAAAATTTCAGAATTGCATCAACTCAAAAAAACAGGTTGTAGAGTTTAATAAAAGCAACACAAGACTAACATAAGATGAAACATATGTTAATCCTAGCTCTGATAAGCAATTTCAACGAAACTACTTAGAAAAGTAGCAATTTCAGTAGGTTTTATTGCTTGCAGGACACACACACACACAAAGGAAGACACAAAGGACTCCAATTGGACTCGCTTTTGTGTTGTAAGTTTCTGACTTGTAAGATATGGAACAAGGATAGGCTCTTCCAAAGCACAAAGCCAATGGATAGAGGGTCTCTTAATCAAAGCACAAAGCCAATGACCAAGATAAGTGAGTCCTAAAAGCACAAATCAAATAAGAACCCCACAACTTCCAGCACTAAGCCAAGAAGGTTTACTCAAGTACAAAGCCAAGAGCATAAAAAGAAAACATTGTTTTCAACTCTTTCATTCATTTCAATCTGATTTGCTACAATGTAAAGTGCCCCTTATATAAAGGGGATACATGACTAGATAATAACCCCTAACATCTAAAAATTAATCCAAGGGTGGAGAATAAAAACTAGAAACAAGTACAAAAAAAATGAAATTGAAAAGTCTGAAAATAAAGCAAGCTAATTCCTATTGGTTAATGAAAGTCCTTCGTTGTTTCTTTTCAATGTGAGTAGTTGAGGTCCTTGCAGCACAAGGACTAAAAAAGAAGCTTAGAAATAAACCCTTGTCGTGCTTTGGGGCAGGTGCCACTATCAAACAAATTAGCTTGTAAAGGTTACATCTTATACAACCATTTTCCATTCTTAATATGCATGAATTCGCACCTAAATGAAGGCTGATTTGCAATCTTAATAGCATGTAAGAATGAAAGTCAGGGGTCAAAATAATGCATATTATACCTCTCATGGTGTAGGTTTTGAAGCATAAACCAAAGCTGGTGTATGAGGCCAGAATTTGACCTCTTGAACATGTAACAATGGAAGAACCTCTACTTACTCTTGTTTGAATCCCAATGAATGACACTATAATATTCAGCCAAGGCCTCTTGTGACAACCCTCGCGAATGCGGAAATAAAACATACAAGCATGTGATTAATATAGCGGAAGATACTGTATTTTTAAAACTTTTTACATGCAAGATAGAAATACGAGGAATGTCAAATAAATACAAACTAAAATAGAATATACTACAAAGAGACGTAGTCTCTCAAAATGTATCAAACATCCAAGTTATTAGCAAACTAGCTAAACAACGTCTAGAGGTGATTCATCCAGGCCAACGCCCGCTAGCTCACACCTGAACCCAAAATACCACATTAGCAAAAAGCCATCCAATCAAGCAACCTGTTCATCCATGAAAAACATGAACGCCACAGTCAGTGGGGAGTAACTCCGGGTTCTCCCAGCCAGTTCACATTAAACGTACATAAAAGGAAATACAAAAGTAGAAGCATGCATATATAGATATACATGTGAAATACGATAAGGATAGATAGGTAATTCAATATATAATAATAAGAGCATATGAGGTACAAGTCCGAATCCATCATGTTATTCAAAGACTCGAGGAAGACACTTTTAGGCAACCGAATACGCTCACTAGGGCTTGCATCTCACCGTTAGCGGTATAAGTTTGATAAGATTGACACTCGACAAACAAACCATGCCAAGTCATTCAATGATCACTCATTTAATCATTCATGTAATAATCATCCATCCAAACACACTGACACAATGACGACATCTCTCACGGTAAATGAAACGCACTAGCACCGTGTACATGGCAAGTATGATTAAAAGGCATCCACGGGATAAGATGTTTTCCTGAACGCATACACGATCACATTTCGTATATGTAGACTAATTTCCTCCCGGTAGGACGACGATAATAATACGGTCCTAGTCTAAATCTGGCCAGACTCTCGGAATAAGACATGTTCCGATTCGACATGTGGTAAGACGTTCCACATTCAAGACTCGGTCAATCATAGATGCCGAGTACCCCAAATTCGGTCAACCTTCACGAAAGAGGCGGAAAAGAGCACAAGCCTCATAACAAGCGGTACGCTACATGCAAATGACACCACCTCGCAAGTATACAACATTTGACGGCCGGTCGATCAACGCAAAGCGTTCGCCTCCCAACAACGTCGTCATATGCCCACTAACACATGTAAGGATACATCCCCGTTCCGACATTCCAGCCTTATGAACGTGGAGGTAGCCAAGGGAATGAGAGTACAAAGAACATAACAAAATAGTGCTCAAACCGTAACATTTGTAAAAACCGACTCAAAGTGGGACATACCAAAAACCGTCACAAAACATGAGAATAGGGAATTATATAAATTAACTATGATAAACATGAATCAATACATGATACATAAGCATTAGAACAAGTTTATGAAGCATAATGAATAAAAACATAGATCACCTCTCCAAAACAACGTTGTTTGGAAACCAACTAAAACAAGGGTCCACTTCAAACGGTCATAACTAGAGTTCTAGACATCCAAATGCAGAAATTCCAAATGGAGGTGATAACTTATCCTCTATCGGTTCCAACGGGATGTCACAAGCCCAAAACAAGCAAGTAACGAAGGAGATATGATCATTTTACGAAAAAGGGTCGGTGTAGTGAGTTCCCAGCCGGCCAATGGGGCCGGCGGCCGGGCACCCGGCTGGGACAACATCAACCCGAGAACAACTATACTTAATTATCCATTTTCAATTATCAAAAATAACTACTATCAACTACCAATAATCGATAACCATCATCAACAATCATCAACTAACAACAATCATCAACAATAACACAATTCCTAAGCTTATTAATCATATTCTAAATACGATTTCTAACATAGAAAACACGTAAATGATATCGAGTAACCCTTCACCGTTACCTTTATGCGTCTTTAAACGATTTCTAAACCTTCCTCCACTAGATAGTAAACTTTATCGGGGTCTAGAAAGTCTCCACCTAAACAAAGACGACAAAAGATGAATATAATTCACCTTTGAGAAAGACGGATAAATTCAAAAGCGAGAAACACGGTTATTTTATTACCAATACGGATAGAGGAAGCTACGAGGGGAAGAATAAGACGAACTTACAAGAATTTGAGCGAGAATTGAGCGAGATATGACGAATCTAAGGTTGGAAAGATTATGGAAGTTAGGGTTTTTGGTTGATTTCTTAAGGAAGAAGCAAAAGTTGTATTTGTGTGAATGAATTAGGTTAGGAGGTAGTATGAGGGAGTATAAGAGAAAAAGTCAAGAAAAAGTCAAAGACGGCTTAAGACGGGTTTCACTTGAAATCTCGCGTAAAATCCAACTACGAACTCGGAAATTCTAAATTCGACACGGAAAATTTAATTCTAAACTAAAACTAAATTTCACTGAAAAGTATCCGTAAAATATTTTTACTATAAAAATAGGGTACATTTGCGGGTGTTACAATCACCTCACCTTTTAAAAAGTTTCGTCCTCGAAACTTGAGAGTAGAAAACAAAAGTATCAAGGACAAGAATTGGTTTTAAGAATTAACAAGAAAACTTTTACAAGGGAAACATTTATGAAACGAGGTTCTTCTCGAAAACAGTTTAAGGAGAATTTTCATAAGTGTGAAACATTATTTACGGATCTCAAGAGTGCCCGTCGAGAACGAGAACTCAAATTATCCAAATCAAATTAAAGTCGAAATAGTGAAATCGAAAATCAAACAAGTGTTAGTAAGTGCAGGACTAGTCACCAGACGTCTCCAATAACAAGTCCAAACATCCAAACAAACACAAAATCCAAATATAAAAGCGAAAGAAATCTATTTTCTCCAAAAAGAGGATACAAAGTCCATCTTAAGACTTCTTTGAAAAGTTAAATTAAAAATACACTATGAAAATTCGAAGATTTTCTAAAAGATAAACTCAAAATAACACGACATTACACGTACATAGAGCGACTCGCACATTTCACACACAATTCAGGGTAACAAAATATATACAAAACACGCAAAAACGAAACAAATCGAACTCTTAGGGATAGGAAGATCACGATGAAGACGGCAGGAAGATCTACAAGAATTCGACATCACTAACTCTACTAATAAGCTAGTCCTCAAGAGAATGTAATTTACCTCAATTACACCTTAACCATTCTAAATCGCTAAACTTTATAAATGTTATTTACAACAATCCCAATCAAAGCAACAAACATAATTATCTAAGATCCAAATAGCCTCATCCCAGATCTCACGACAAGAAAAAAATCCACAATCCATTATCGGTTATAATGATTCTTTAATTCACCATAACATCCTTAATTCGATCATTACTACGCTCGAAGCCTCAAATATAAATAGTCACATTAGCAAACTATGGTTCCTTAAGAATAGAAGAGAATTACTAATTCCAAACCACAAATGACCAATCACTTGGCAATCAGACAACCATTCAAATCATCTAGTTCGTCTAAGACTCAAAACATATCGGTCTTTGCTTATGAGATTATTCCTCGAATCTGGTCACAAATCTAAATTTCACAAGTAAGATTCCTTTTTAGAGCGTAACAATTTAAGACAGCAATTTCCCAAACAACCTCCAAGGTAACTATTCCAATATCTCGCAACAACGAACTAATATCATGATCAACTCAATTCTCAAAATACCACTACAATACCAAACTCCAAATCTAAAACCACTAAGAGAGGATACATGATCACTATTAAGATTCATCCTAGAGCTTAAGTCCTATTTTCCATGATCAAATACAACCTGAAATTTGCTCAATCCAAAAGCACATATTCTAACCTAAGAATTCCAAAATACATTACACTTATTCTCTTAGCCTTACAAATGGAATACCCAATCCATTAGAGAAAAGATGCAGGAGCAACGAGATAGGAAACGATAAGGAATTTCAAGGAGAACACAAGAATAAAAAAGGCACGAGATTACAAGAGAGGAGCGCTGAAAATAACGAGGTCAAGGAAGAGACAAAGCAGATGGTAGAGGTATGAATATATCCGAGTAAGAAAGAAGATACGAGCATGCGATTTCTTAAAGATCAATCTTGACAAAAACATTCAAGAATGGAAATAAAAAGGGACAATGGCACGGGTAATGGTTTAAGGTTTAATCCACAAAATTTCTCCTTTCAAACTTAAGGCGATAAGAAAACAACTTAATTATTCCTTTACAAAGGCCTCTTACAAGGGACCATCATACCACGTACAATCATCAAAGTAAGGTACACCTAGATTTGATAAATCGACTACAACCCAATTCATCCATCCTTTCATATCACACGGAATTCCAAATGCGGAATTGCAACTCAAGTATAATAACATTCCTTTAGCTCACATATTCAACACAACCTCAAAGGTTTATTTAACTGAAGGACTAACAAATACTCCCTTATACTCGGTCATTTTCAACTCATATAGCCCACGAGTTCATTATTATCAAAGTACAACCTCAAGTCAAACATCATCATTAACGTCCCAAGGTATTTCCATCATAGCTCACATCATAATCCTCAAATAATATGGTTCAACTTAAAACGAAACCTTACTACTCCAAACGAGTCTCTGATACCATAAGATAAGATCAAATCTTTAAATCCAAGAACTATAGCCAAATGCTTTTTCACCAAGCCTATACTCTAACACATAAACTAGAATCCACCAGAAGTCACTTAGTCTCAAAAGCATTTTACAACTCAAGGCATCATTCAAACTCCTAAATTCAACAGATTAAATCGCTAATGGGTTAAGAAGTCTTAGCCAACTCATTCAACCTTACACCATCAAATATCATGAATTATCCACACATTAGTCATGACAAGCATCAAGCATTAAAATCATCAAACTTATCTTACTACCTTTCCTTAGAGATACAACCAATCACCACTATAGGGTGAATTTAGATCTACACCATTTTCCTCAAATCACAAATTCATTCTAACCAACACTAATATTCCACAAGGTTCAAAGTTCTTCCGACCAAGCACAATATACCACAAACAAAAGGGTATGACATCCATAAACATGTTACATGAGGAAGGTAAGGATACCAATGGTAAGATGTTGGAAACTATCAAGAGTAATTCCCAAGAGGCAACCAAGTTGGAAGAGAAAGAAGCACCTAGATAGAAGGAAGAGAGCATAATACATTAAGGACGAGAGAATTCATAGATGAGGAAGAAATACACTTCAATTAGGCTTGTCAATCTTCAAATCTTCGGTAGAGAATATTCCTTCTAGGTAACACAATGATCCACCTGAAGACGGTAGATATAAATAAAGATAACATCACTCAAAACAATCAACAAACAAGTTAGAACCTAACAAACATCAAGTACACCAAAGACTACCAAGTAAAGTCCTTCATTTCTACCCATCTCTAATTTATTATTTCAAGGTCAAGTAGTTTAAGTTTAGGGTTCACGTATGTGCGTCGGGAGCGATAAAGCTCTGATACCAACTGTGACAACCCTCGCAAATGCGGAAATAAAAACATACAAGCATGTGATTTAATTAGCGGAAATACGGTATTTTAAAAACCTTTATACATGCAAGATAGAAAATACGAGGTGCGTCAAATATTACAAACCAAAGTACGAAATATACTACAACAAGAAACGTAGTCTCTCCAAATGTTATAAAAGTCAAAGTGATTAGCAAACAAGCTAAAAACGTCTAGAGGTAAATCTTCCCGGGACAACGCCTGCTAGCTCACACCCGAACCCAAAATACAAAGTAAAATGCCATCCATGCAAGCAACCTGTTCATCCATGAAAAACATGAATGCCACAGTCAGTGGGGAGTAACTCCGGGTTCTCCCAGCCATATCACATTAAACGTACATAAAAGGAAATTCAAAAGTAGAAGCATGCATATATAGATATACATGTGAAATATGATAAGGATAGATAGGCAATTCAATATATAATGATAAGAGCATAAGAAGTACAAGTCCGAATCCATCATGTTATACAAAGACTCGGAGAAGACACTCTTAGGCAACCGAATACGCTCACTAGGGCTTGCATCTCACCGTTAGCGGTATAAGTTTGATAAGATTGAGACTCGACAAACAAACCATGCCAAGTCATGGTATGATCATGAATAATCAATCATGTAATCATCCATCCACACATAACAATACATTGACGACATCTCTCACGGTAAATGAAACGCACTAGCACCGTGTACATGGCAAGTATGATTAAAAGGCATCCACGATATAAGCATTTCCCTAAATGCATACACGATTCAATTCATTTCGTATATGTGGACTAATTTCCTCCGGTAGGACGACGATAATAATACGGTCCTAGTCTAAATCTGACCAGAATCCCGGAATCCCATTTTCCAGTTCGACATGCGATAAACATTTCGCATCCAAGACTCGGTCAATCAAAGACACCGAGTACCCCAAATTCGGTAGATAATTCACGAAAGAGGCGGAAAAAGGCACAAGCCTCATAACAAGCGGTACGCTACATGCAAATAACACCACCTCGCAAGTACACAACATTTGAAGGACGGGTCGATCAACGCAAAGCGTTCGCCTCCCAACAACGTCGTCGTATGCCCACTAACACATGCAATTAAGCAGTAGGATACCTCCCCGTTCCGACATTCCAGCCTTACGAACGTGGAGGTAGCCAAGGGAATGAGAGTACAAAGCACATAACAAAAATAGTGCTAAACCGTAACCTTTGTAAAAACCGACTCAAAGTGGGACATAGCAAAAACCGTCACAAAACATGTGATACAAGCGAAAGAAATATCATATATTCAAAACATTAATATTATAAGTCACTACGTAAAATTATACGATAAATGAACTATCGGAAATATTATAAATGAAAACGTAAATGAGAATCACAAGGAAACTTCCAGCAGATTTCAGCCGGTCAGGTGGACCGGCTGCCGGTCACCCGGCTAAGGTCAATCATCATACGAAAACCAACATGAAAATACAGTGTGTCCCAGCCGGTCAAGGGGACCGGCTGGCGGCTACCCGGCTGGGACCAAAAGCATACGAGAAAAACAAGGCAAAGTGATATAAGCATGATATAAATGTAACATTGATAAACATGAAACAATACATGAATACATAAGCATTAGACCAAGTTTAAGAAGCATAGTAAATAGGAAACATAGATCTTATCTCAAAACAATAAGTTTGGAAACTAACTAAAATAAGGGTCCACTTCAAACGGTCATAACTAGAGTTCTAGATATGCAAATGCGGAAATTCTAAGTCGCGGTGATAGCTTATCCTCTTACGGTTCCAACGATAGGTCACAAGCCCAAAACAAGCAAGTAACGAAGGCGATATGATCATTTTACGAAAAAGGGTCGGTGTAGTGAGTCTCAGCCGGTCAGGGAACACTTCTACCCGAGAACAATAACTCTTCAATCATCCAATTTCAATTATCATAAATAAATACTATCAACTATCACTAATCATTATTTATCATCAACAATCATCAACCAACAACACTCATCATCAACAACACAAGTTCTATGAATACTAATCCTATTCCAAATACGATTACTAACATAGAAAACACATTAAAACACGTAAATGATATCGAGTAACCCTTCACCGTTACCTTTATGCGTCTTTAAACGATTCCTAAACCTTCCTCCACTAGATAGTAATCTTTGTCGGGGTCTAGAAAGTCTCCACCTAAACAAAGACGACAAAAGATGAATATAATTCACCTTTGAGAAAGACGGATAAATTGAAAAGCGAGAAAGACGGTAATTTTATTACCAATACGGATAGAGGAAGATGAGAGGGAAAGGATAAGACGAACTTACGTGAATTTGAGCGAGAATTGAAGGAGTAGCGATGATTCTAAGACGGATCAAAAATGGAAGTTATGCTTTTGGGGTTTTCTTAGTGAGGAAGAAAGAAATGTTGAGTTGTGAGGAAGTTAGGGTTAGTATTAGTATAAGTAGAGAGTGAGTGGAAAAAGTCAAAAAAAAGTCAAAGACGTCTTAAGACGTGATTCACTTGAAATCTCGCGTAAAATCCAAATACGGACTCGGAAATTCTAAATTCGACACGGAAAATTTAATTCTAAACTAAAACTAAATTTCACTGAAAAGTATCCGTAAAATATTTTTACTATAAAAATAGGGTACATTTGCGGGTGTTACAAGGACACTAGAATTTATAGCAGAAATATTGTATTACTTATATGATATCTTAAATGTAATTGTAATTTAAAATTATGTACAATATAAAAACAATTTAAATTTTACTTACCTCAATGACTTTTATGATAAGTTTACTATTAGCGAAGTTACGTCTTCCGCCTAGAGCGCAATGTAATATCCAAGCATAATGAAGCCTTCCTTTTATATCCAATTTCTTTGATGTTTTTTGGTCAGAATCCAAAATATAAATAGTGTTTATTCCCAAGCATGTAACAATCAACATCCAATGGTTACTACATATAAAAGATCATAGTTAGAATACCTTAATATATCATATATTATTTAAATAATAACTCAAATCAAAAATAATAATTACCCCTCATAAAATGCGTCCATGATATAATTCTTTTCATCTTGAATTTTTCACACATGTGCTATATAATCTTCACATTGTCGATGATTATGCATTTATTCATTAAGTTTCACCGGACACATGTATCCAACTTTTTTTGTTGCTTTGATTTCAGTGACACAATTATATAGGAAACTACATTGATTATATGAAAAATGATTGGTGAACCAAAGATTGATACATTATTAAACATGTGAATTCTGTCCAAAATATTAAGTACTATAAAGAGTTTTACATACCTTCCCCATATTTGAAGTGTTACAACATTTAGCCATTGAGTTCTCAACATCTGTCTAATTTCGACGACAGTAAAAAAACTCTCTATTGTACCTTCTTTGTAATTATAAACCGACTCATCAATCACTATCTTGATTGTATCATTTTTGGACAAGGAACACAATTTCTCTTCTAAACAATGACAAAATAGCTTATTTGAGTAACCTCTTCTAGACTTAGAGGTTTAACATCGTCATGGTCTACATCAGTTGGAGTTTTGTCTTTTACCGTGGCCTTTTCAACGTATTTAGCATTCATGATATTAAAAAAAGTTACATTGAGCGCATGATCCATGTTGTAGTGATTAATTAGTATAAATATAAGAAATGAAGATACTTACTTGCTTTCGAACTTTATTAGCAGACTCCTTAATGTCTTTGGACTTGACTTTTCTTTTGGGCTTTTGAGTGGTAGAATTGACCTTATAAGCAGAGTAGACCTCATAAATGAAGACGTGAAAAAATAAAAGCGGTGAATCTAAGACAATTCTGATGCGTGTATTTTATATAGATTTTTTAGTCCATTTATGCACGCATTTCTATGTCATTTAGGTGATATTATGTCACCATATGCCCCTATCTGGCTATTTTGTACTTTCATTACCATTTTGTAGGTACAAGCTGTGTAGTAGCAGAAACCGAGCCAAAACAGTCCACTTTGTATACATTTAGGAGAATGGAAGGAACGGAACATAAGCTCTTGCATGGGAAAGCGTGAGACCGTTCGCAATCAAGCCCAATGTCATGACTAACATTATATGCCAGGCCAGAAGACCTCGATCGACTATCTATTTGATCGATCAAGGAGAGTTGAAGTGCAGAAGACCTCGATCGAGCTATCATCTGCTCAATCGAGGGGAAGCTGTAGAAGAGTTGGTCGATCGAGAGGATGAAGTCCTCGATCGACCGACATCCTCAGAAAAAGACCTCGATCGAAGGGAATATTCCCTCGATCGAGTGAAATCCATCACGGGCCTTAAGTCCGTAGATTAGTTAGGGTTTAGAGTCGTGTTATGCATTATATAAGACTCTTATTTTCGTCATTAGGACGAGCATTGATGGATTATTATCATCTACTTAGCAGACACTAATCTTTCACCATTAATTTCTAAACTTTCTTATTCTTTTAAGTTTATACTTGGGTTTATTATCGACGTGGATTTGTTCTTTACGCCAGATTTGCTAAGATTGTAAACTCTTTTCTCTCCTTTATTATTAATCTTTGTTTTAGTCTTAATTACTGTTTTACCTTTCTTAATTGCTGCGTTATTGTTTTATGCTTGTTAATTACGATTATATCATGTCTAATGGCATATATTCAATCGTCTTTATTAGCATCATTAATAGCATGAGTAGCTAATTCCCTTGTATGTTAGGATGAGGAAAACTGTAGTAAAGGCATGATAGGATAGAGTATTTTAGTTAGTCTGGAATATGAGAATTAATCTAAGCAATATAATTAAGGTTAGTCGAATGAGTGCACGCAGGAGACTAGCTAGGTAGTTAACCCCAACCTGGATCGAGAGATTGGAAGGGAAAGGCTTGCTTAGAATTGATAGGTGACTCCTAAGAGGACGAGAGTTAATTAGGAAAATCCCTAGGGTGGTTTGAGACCGAGAGGAGAAAACCATTGCCCTTCTCATTGATAGATTAACTGACTTAGTTGACCCATATATGCCGATATTGCAGTAGACCGAATCCTAGCATATTCTTCCTTTATCTGATTTATTTCGTGTTAATCTATACCCTTATTTCTCTTCCTTTAAATCTTTTGTAGTTTAGTTAAAAACCAATTCAAAACCCCTAGATTGTGACTGGCAGATTTAAATTACAGTTAGTTAATTTCCTCCCTGTGGAGATCGACCCTACTTCCGCTATCTTCTTTAGTTAGTAGACTTAGGCTTTTATTTTTGATGTATAACGACTCGCATCAAATTCACTACTATACTATGATGAACTTATGTATGTACCTTTTTTTCTTCTAATAAAATCAAGGTGTTAGGCCATTGTACAAAACAACCTTCTGCATTACCAACCATTGTGAATCTATTCCATGACAACGGAAGTGGTAAATCACCGAGTTTAACATTGTCAATAGAAACATGGGCATTTTCCTTGGTTAATGGTGTGTTGTGTACCATTTTACCATCTTCCCAAGGTGAAACCACTCCTTCAGCAACTATAGTCAACTCTTTGTTCACATGTACAGCAAGCCGACAATGAACAAAATTCTGCAATCAAAATATGAGCCAACGTCATAATTACAAACAATGAAAAGTAAGAGGTTCTTTTTTAAAACAAAATTGGTAAGTAAATATGGTGGAAATATTGCCTTTAATTTAACAAAAGGGTCAGTTTGATGAGTAGAATTGAATGACACCTACTTTGATCTCGTCGATGAGGCGATGGATCCTTAAATGAACCTCAAGTATCATCTAGATGAGACGTTTTTCCCATCATTTCCGCCCACTTCTTCTCCATCATCATATTCAACTCCTCCATGGTTTCTCTTTTGAACTCCTCAATTGCTTCCCTCTTTACCTTCTCAATAAGCAACTGAATTTCATCTTCAGAATAATTTTTTCCGTTACTACCTCCACCTAGTGGTTTTCCAAAATATTCCTGTAGATCAACGGAACCGCCAATTCCTATTGTTCTGCCATTGTGTTCCGGATTTCCTAATGCTTTGACGAACCGTCTTCGAGTCTTGTAGGAACAAACTCTCCTTTTTATTCCTTTTTCCTTCCAATGTTTCTGTTTACAATAGAAGATAGTTTTAAATGTTAATAAAAAACTATGGAACAAAAAATTAAAAGTGGAATTAGATGTCAAAGGATCTTATAAATAAAGTTCTTAGATATTCGTCTATCACGTTCTGTGTTTGAGGTAGGGGAGCATTAGATGATGGGAAATGTGCTTTAATCCATAAATAACCCTTATCATTCATACGTTCTGAAAGTAAATTAGTTACTTCTTCGACGAGAGTGGGATCAGCATCATCATTATTCAGTTTCTTTTTCGTAAGTTCTTGCGCAAGTTCTTCTTTAAACCATTTTTCCTTCTTAGCGGCGTATCCGCCTCTTCCCAAAAAATGTGGGTGCTTGTTATTTCGTTGGGATGCTCGAGCTTTTTCACTTTTTTCCTACAATTTTGAAACATATACTCCCTCATATTCTCAATAACCTTCCCCTTTCACTTTAACACAAAAATAAAGAAAACATATTACCCCACCATATAACTAAATTTGGACCACACAAATACACTACCCACCATACAATTATATTTGGACCACACAAACACTTACCAAAAAAGGGAATAGGGAAAGTATTGTGAATAGACGAAAATAGAAATGGGGAATATTATTGAGAATATAATGGAGTATAATTTAGTGTTAATATACAAATCTTATACCCTATAAAACAAAAGGGTGATGATGAACTAAATACATGCTGACTTTGCGTAACCACAATATTGCGTAATTGTTTGATTGCCAGCATCTTTAATTTGCCCTTGGGTTTTGCGGTCAATCTTCACATCTTCTATCAATTCCCAGCATACATACATGTTAAAGGAAAGGGTGCATAAGCGAGAACCAAGTAGACTGAACAAAATAACGACTACTTTTTGTAATAACCAAGTCGACTGAACATATCTTATGCACAGGTGGTCTATATATTATTGTAATACTCCTCTATTACATGTCATAATATACGTACGAAGCACATACTTAATACTAGTACATACAAGTATATAAATCTTTTTTAACATTAAAGTAGTTTACTAATATATTAATCAATACTCACCAAGAAACTCTTGTCCATGCGTTGTCTATTAAATTCTTCCCACACTTCTGCATTTATTTGATCATATATACCAACAGGACTATCACCTACTACTTCTCCCTTCTTAAGTTTCATGGTCTTTGTAATATAAGTGTGTAACACCCGGAAATGTACCCTATTTTTCTAATAGAAATATTTTACGAAATCGTGTCAGCGATTTTAAGTTTTAATTTATAATTTTAAGTTCCGAGTCGAATTTTGAAATTCCGAGTTCGTATTTGGAATTTCTGCGAGATTTCATGAAAAAGTCGTCTTAAGGCGAGTTTGACTTTTCTTGACTTTTGAGTCGAGTTTGACTTTTCTTGACTTATGAGTCGAGTTTGACTTTTCTTGAATTTTAAGTCGTCTTTGACTGTTCTTGAAATTTTAAGTCGTCTTTGACTTTTCTTGAATTTTAAGTCGTCTTTGAATTTTCTTGACTTTGGAACCGTCTTTGACTTTTCGTTGACTTTTTCCTATATATACTCCCTCAAACCCTAACCTAATTCATTCACACAACTCCATCTTTTTCTTCCTCTCCTTAAACACCATAAAACCTTGCCTCCATTTTCAATCCGTCTTTGAATCGCCGTATCTTCTTCGTTTCTTGTTGAAATTCTCGTAAGTTCGTCTTATTCTTCCCCTCTTACCTTCCTCTATCCGTATTGGTAATAAAATTACCGTCTTTCTCGCTTTTTAAATTATCCGTCTTTCTCAGGTGAATGATATTCATCTTTTATTATCTAATATTATGTAGGTGGAGATTAGGAAAGCTTAGTAACCGTTTAAAGACGCGAAAAGGTAACGGTGAAGGGTTACTCGGTATCATTTACGTGTTTTACATGATTTCCATGTTAGAGTTCGTATTTAGAATACATTTAGAAAGCCTAGGAATTATGATATTGATGATGATTGTTGTTAGTTGATGATTGTTGATGATAAATATTGATTGTTGATAGTTAATAGAAGTAGATTATGAGAATTGAAAATAAAAGGATTGAATTTATCTTGAAGTTCACGGGTGACTTGGTAACACATCTCACGGTCGTGAGATGTAAGTCACGGTCGTGAAACCCCATTTCACGGTCGTGAAATACAAGTCACGGTCGTGACTTGTGCAGTTTCACTGCACTGACCCTTTTTGGTAGAATGATCATATCTCCTTCGTTACTTGCTTGTTTTGGGCTTGTGACCATCGTTGGAACCGTAAGAGGATAAGCTATCACCTCGACTTGGAATTTCTGCATTCCCATATCTAGAACTCTAGTTATGACAGTTTGAAGTGAACCCTTGTTTTAGTTAGTTTCCAAACTTGTTGTTTTAGTTATTAGTTTATGCTTCTTAATAATGCTTATGTATCATGTATTGATTCATGTTTTGGATATATGATATCTCTTTCGCTTGTATCACATGTTTGTGACGGTTTTCGATATGTTTCCACTTTGAGTCGGTTTTTACAAATGAGTCGGTTTGAGCACTATTTTGTCTGTGCTTTGTATTCTCATTCCCTTGGCTACCTTTCCGTTCGTAAGGCTGGAATGTCGGAACGGAGAGGTATCCTACTGCTTAAATGCATGTGTAGTGGGCATACGACGACGTTGTTGGGAGTTGAACGCTATGCGTTGATCGACCCGGCCGTCAAATGTTGTGTACTTGCGAGGTGGTGTTATTTGCATGTAGCGTACCGCTTGTTATGTGGCTAGAGCTCTTTTCCGCCTCTTTCGTGAATGTTGCTACCGAATTTGGGGTACTCGGCGTCATATGATTGACCGAGTCTTGGATGCGAAACGTTTATCGCATGTCGAACTGGAAAATGCGATTCCGGGATTCTGGCCAGATTTAGACTAGGACCTTATTATTATCGTCGTCCTACCGGAGGAAATTAGTGAACATATACGAAATGTGATCGTGTATGCGTTACAGGGAAATGCTTATCCCGTGGATGCCTTTTAATCATACTTGCGATGTACACGATGCTAGTGCGTTTCATTTACCGTGAGAATGGTCGTCTTTGTGTCGTTGTCTTTGAATGTGTGATTTCATGATTGTATTCATGGTCATTGCATGACTTGACACCGTCAAGGTCTTGGTTCGTGAATGGATGGTAATATGTTGGATATTATGTGATCATCGCATGACTTGACTGGGTTGTCTGTCGAGTCTCAATCTTATCAATCTTATACCGCTAACGGTGAGATGCAAGCCCTAGTGAGCGTATTCGATTGCCTAAGAGTGTCTTTCCCGAGTCTTGAATAGCATGATGGTTCGGATTTGATTTCCATATGATCTTATCATTTTCTATAGAATTGCCTATCTATTCTTATCGCAACTCACATGTATATATATATGCATGCTTTACTTTTGTATTTCCTTATATGTACGTTTAATGTGATATGGCTGGGAGAACCCGGAGTTACTCCCCACTGACTGTGGCGTTCATGTTTTTCATGAATGAACAGGTTGCTTGCTTGGATGCCTTTTTGGATATGATGTTTTGGGGTTCTGGTGTGAGCTAGCGGGCGTTGTCCCTGGAAGTTTCACCTCTAGACGATTTTAGATTGTTTGCTAAACACTTGTTCTTTGTTAACATTTTGAGAGACTCCGTCTCTTTGTTATTTTCCGCACTTAGTTTGTAATATTTTGACACTCCTCGTTTTATTTAACTTGCATGTATAAAAGTTTTTAAAATACCGTATTTCCGCATATGGTTTCACATGCTTGTATGTTTTATATTTCCGCATTCTCGAGGGTTGTCACACATGTAATTTCACTGACGGTATCCAGCCGAAAAGTTCGTCTTCTGTGTTGTTGACGGTTTCAATAATTTGAAATGGATTATTTTAAGTTAGTCAAATGTTTTTTTAATTTAAATCAAATTTAAATTATTTGAAATGATTTTGTTTGAAGTAAATGAAATTTATTTGCGATTCGTAGAAAAAAATACAAATACGGGAATTTTTCGTCACATTCTCAAGTTTAAATTGAATTTAGGCTTTTATAAATTATGGAACATAATTTAATAAAATTTTTCATTTTAATATTTGAAAAGTTTTGATTTGAAAAATCAATATTATGGGTTTAAATCGTTCTTAATATAATTTGAAAAATCATATTTTGCGACATTCATTTAGCTTGATTTCGGAACAATTTTGAGCTCGTTTTTTATTGTTTCTTGGCGCAAGTTTCGAGGAGTACTTAGCCGGCATATTAACCCTCATAGATCCATGGTTTAAAAACCGTTACCAACACAACAAACCCCTCTTTTTCCTCCCTTTTTCCTACAAACAAACAACCCCCCTGCCACCGGACATCCTTGTTTTAACAGCCCCAATACAACCCCTTTAAGCCGCCAATCTAGCCACCATTACTCGCCTCACCTAGCCAACACCTCATCCTACAATATAGACCTAGCCAACACCTCATCCATGACCCATTAACCGCAAAACAGCCCGCAATATGCCTTGAAACTAAGCATGTTTGTACCGAAAACCCGTAACCATATTTCGAACCATATAACAACCCATATATCGACCCATTGAAACCCGTACTCCCATGCCTTGGTAGAAAAGTAAGAGGACTTTAATATCCCTGAGTATCCCCCATATTTCGTTCCATATCTATCACAAATGTCTTCCAAAAATCGATTGAACGCACTTGCCAAAACCACTTCAAACTCTTACCATATCCCAAATTTCGTCTATAACGCAAAGATATGTGATATTTCCTTCATACCAGCATGTAATTGAACCCTAGGAAACCATATAACAGACAAAATATTCATAGGCAAGAGCGACGCACAAAAACACAAAGAAAAACGTCCTTCTTCTTCCTCTCCGTGAAACCGAGTTCAAAACCTTTAAACCACCATTAAAAATCACGCAATATTCCTTCATATTACTCTTCTATAACCCATATTTAAAGCTCAAGGTTCATACACGAGTTTAGGTGACCATTCGAGCAAGAATTGCTCCTTTGTTCATTTATGCTTCTGTTTTGGACAGCACGTGTTACTGCTCGTTTTTTGTCCATAAAACATCATTTTTTTTCCATTTCTTTCTATAAATTACAACTTTGGAGTTTCACAATTCCAGAACATCTTTCGGAACGAAATTTGAGTAAGAAACGAAGCCGTGGCGGCGATATGAAAATCGCCGAGCGCAAAGGGTAGAATACCGCGAAACCAAGTTTGGTTTTTTTGAACTTATTTTTGTTTTTTGATTTTAAAGATTAAAGATTTAATATTTTTTGTTTGATTTGATAACCGTCGACGACGTACCCTTGTGTCAAAGCTTGAATCCGACGTTCTCGAATACCGTCAGAAGTACATGTAAGTTGAGGGTGCAAAACATCATATTTCATCTTTTCTTTTTATCGTTTTATTTCAACTGTCGTTTATTATCGTTAATTAATGTTTTTTTAATGTTAATTATTATAATTAATGATGTTTTTTATGGTTTAATTCATGTTACAATAGAATTAATCATGTTAGTTGGTAAATTAGCATGTTTGGTTCGATCCATGTCGTTTATTTGTTTTTAATTGCATCTAAGCATGATTTAATCGATTTGAATTGATAAAGATGAAATCTCGATTAATTTTGAGACACCCTCAAATTTGCGGAAAGAAAAAAAATAATTTAACTAAATAAAGATGAGAATACATAACAAAGGTGTCTGAAATGAAAAGGTTCATAACAAAAAGGAAATAATAGTATACATAAAAAGTATCTGAAACGGGAGACATATCTCCCGTATAAATACAGAAATAAAAGAGTGTATAATAATATACAATCCTAAGAACCGAATATAGGTCCAAGGTAATACTTCGCTCGCTAGCTCGTCAATGTACCCAAGTATGCATCACAAACCTGACAACCGCATTAAATATAAACACGGAAGCCACAGTCAGTGGGGAGTAACTCCGAGTTCTCCCAGCCACGAAATGTCGAGTTTAATGAAACATGAATAACATAAAAGCAATGTATATGGAAAATACAAAACTTAAACATATATGATATGCTTTTCATGTGATGAAACAGATAACTAACAAATAACCTAGCATGTGAAAGCTATCATGTGAACCGATAACAACTATAACTCGAGGTAGGGAAGCTGGTATGCTGGCTCAGCGGTTACCATGTAACATGGCCCTGATACACTCAAACCCTAATCAACACGTAATAATGTGAATCAGTTAACAATCGGTAATCCAAACTCTATCAATCCTAGCCGGCTTGCATCTCACCTTCTAGAACTCATAGAATCATACAAAAATGAAAGACCAATACGTCTACAAACAGGCATAAGTTCTTAGGGCAGTCAATAGTCGACTTCTGTAAACTCGAGGCTATACCACAAGGTAGGAAAACATCCTAGTCCTAGACTGATCAGACCTAGCGACAACAGCTATTCCATTCCCCGTCCCATGACATAACCGTCTATGAGAAACTATACTAGGCGACCCCCTAAGCAGAGATGGCTAGTACTTAAGCTGGCTCCAGTCCCAAAACGGATCAGGCAGCCATGCCCCGACTTGGAGATAAGCCCCCCAGGCCGAGACACAAAAGCTATCAAGCAGTGACTATATACTCGTTTAAAGCTCGTACGGGGGCCTCTATCAATGTCATGGTCCAATGATAATCATTTAGAATAGA